>SKCR01020217.1:0-35985 GCA_019454045.1 Zanthoxylum bungeanum | reverse complement strand
CTCAGCTGCTAAAGAACTATAAATCCTCTAATTAGATTTACTTTTGATCCAAATGGCTTCTATTGCTGGCCTCAGCTGCAGCAATAATCCGCATTTGTTGTTTATTCGGCAACAGTTATCTTGCTTGGAAGATTTCCAGCTCACTGTCCCGTTATTCAAACTTCATAGTACCGCAGTATTAATTGTTTGGAAACTTGCAGTGGTGATCCCAGTCACTTCAAGTTCTCCTTCTCCATAGTAAAAGATAGCATCTTTAGTTCTCAGAGATACTAACAGATGTTCTTAACTTCAATCCAGTGACTATCACTTGGATTGACCCGATTGTGACTCCATATGCTCGAAGCGTATGAGACACCAATACAAGTACACTTTTAAATGTACAATTTCCCAGAGAGTGTTAACAACTCCAACTCTATCCCAGTAGATCTTTATTCCTCTAATAAAGGTTGTTATCTCCCAGAATTCTACGGAGAATATCTATTGAAAGCCAAGCTTTCAACAATAGCTTTATGGGGGAATTTCACTGTCAGTGCGCTCTCCCACTAACCTCCTTATATACACAAGAATTATTTCGTTTTGAGTCAAATTATCAAACCATTATGATTATTCAAAACGTCAGTTCCAAGAACCTTATGCTTGCATCAATCCAAACATGGATCGAATAACCCGCAAACCTTGTTTGTCGGTTATAAAAAATCGTGCAGGATGTTTGTAAACATCCTCCAAAAGGTTTCCTTTTCAGGAAAGCGATTTTGATTTGTAACTGACATATTTCATAAATGAAATATACAGTTATCAACAAGCATCTTCAAAATGGATTTACCATTGGCAACAGGTAAAAAGGGTGAACCGTTATTAACATAATGTTGATAACGATACCTTTCCGTCAAAAGCTTAGCTTTGCACGTGCTATGTTGCCTTCCATGTATGTCTTCCTTGAAGACGTTTAATGTACCATAGGCACAACGCCTTGTGGTTACAACAACTAGTATCCAAACATAGTTGTTATACATGGAATCCATTTTGGACTCATGGCACTTTGCCATAACAGGGAGTCGATACCTCGTATCACTTCTTCATAACGTAGTCGGTGGAATACCTTCACAAGATTGACATCTTTTGAGGTTAGATCAGAAACCCATACCCTAGGTTGTTTTCTGACTCTATCCGATCTACGAAGTTCTTGTGTATTTGAAGATTAATGGTATAGTTTCATCATTGATGAACTATTTGTGTTCCATTACGGACTTCGTGCCTTGAACAGTATTACTCCGATTTTCATCGAGTATCACTATCCTCCCACTGACCACTGCATATCGGTATTTCTCTCAGGAAAACAGCATGGTGAGCAACAATTACATTGTTCTCATGTGGGATTTATAAGTACTATACTTAAGGTTTCCCTTAGGATAACTTATATTGGCACTTATCCAATTTGGGTCCTTAGTTTGGTATCATCCAAACGTTATGCCTGGCATACCCAAATTCTCGGAATGAGAAACTCGTTTCTTCCCTGTTCATATCCTATATGATATCTGTCAAACAGATTTATATGGAACCTTATTCTAAATAAGTTTTGCACTGTTAATACATATCCTGTTGAAGGAAATAGTAGCTCAGAGCGACTCGTGATGAACCTTATCTTGTCCAACAAAATTCAGTTTTTAGTTCAGACACACCGTCTAACTGACGTGTCTCGAGAGGAGTCCTCATCTGAAAGAATACCATACTCTTTCATTTACGTATGAAACTTACTGCTTAAGTATTTTCCATTACGGTTTTACCATGGCGGAATAACACTATAGCCGATCTGTTTTTCTACTTCGTGTCGAAACTCTAAAGTTTCCGATCTGTGTTCTTCAAAAGAAACACATAACCACACACGTGATGTCACATCCGTTAAGGTCACGAAATATTCATGTTAACATCTAGCCTAGCTAGATATGGCCCACTTACTTCACCATGAATAGGGCTAACAGATCGGTGGCCCTTTTACTATTACCAAGTAAATAGTATTTTAGGTAGTTTACCTAATAAACTAGATTCGCAGACCTTATTTGAATAGTCAAATCAGTCCTAGTACCCACTCTACAAAAAGTGGGATATACGAGTCTTGTTTAATTGTGTCCCAGACAACAATGCCACAATAAGTCTCTATTGATCAAATCAATTTGAGCTATTTATTTGTCATTTTATATGTTTGAGATTTTATTTATATTCAAAATATAAATTCTGTTCTTTACATCCAATGTATTTATCTCAGAATCATCTTTATATAATGAAACACTTTAGTGTTCTAGAATATAAAGGTTTTATCCGTATCGGATTAAACCCTGATATAGAGATAATGTCTCTAGTTAAACTAGTTACATTATAACATTTCCTATTTAAGTACATACCCAAAGGGTAGTTCCTAAACTTAGGTATCTACGGTCGAAACAACGACTTTCGTCCCGTTTCCAATTCGCAGAGAAATCTCGGCTTGAAGCCAGTATCCAGCTCACAGCGGATTCTGAACGTCAATACATATGTTATTATGTACCACGCTAAGTATTTAAAATTCAATTTTAATACTAGTTGTGAACATAACTTTGACAAATATTTTTAAAGTTAGAGCCTCGCCCTATCTTTAATTCCTTCGTGTCTTCCATATCCAAATGGTAGTCACTTTGGGATATGTCAATTATCCTTTTCAATATTTCACAAACCTTTGGTCAAGCCTTGGGTTTCGGAATATCGAAACGATGTGCACCTCGTGCTACATGCCCAATTGCAAACTTTGACTTTATCTTCTCTAGAATAGTCAATTAATTCTCCAAGAATTATAAATTGCGATTTTAATACTTCTTAAATCTAAAATTAGATTTATGACAAGTATATTAAATTAAGCATTAAAGTCATCATCACATAAATCTTCCAAAGATTTTATGCTCTACTTATTTTGCTTAATTTTGGGCGTAAGGTATAATAAGTTATTTTATCAAATAAAGTAACCTATTATTAATTCCCAATTGAAAATTAAATCATTTAAAAAATATTTTAATCCCAGATTATATTTTAAATATCCAACTTTTCAATTTTATCTTGATTACAATAGTCCAACTATTTAATAAACGATTAGTGGTACTATATATATTATAATGATTATAATAGTCCAACTATATAATCAAATATAATCCAAATTAATTAACCTCAATACATTGATTACTATAATCCAATTATAAAATAACTGTAAACTGAAATTACATTAATTCAAATATATTGATTAATATAATCCAATTATATATAATCAAGTAGAATACAGTCCAACTGTTTATTAAAACAACAATTTAAATATTAGTCTAACTAACATTTAATATAATGACGAAATAATTTAAAATGAGCGTGTTTAGCGAGTAAATGAACGAATGTTGCAAATTCAATACTTGCCTCCCACTATTTTTCGTCGAGCTCTAACCCTCTGTGGGAGTACTCGGGAAACCGCGTTCCTAGTGGGCTAGGATCCTATTAAATAACACACAACCTGACTTTGGCCAATAAAAAGCTGTATGCTATTTACTACGGTAGATCCTCAAAATCAATTGGATCTCATCCAATTCCTAGATCCGGTTAGGTGGACATCCAAGTCCGAACATATGTATAATGTCAATGTATCCAATACATTTTTCCTAACCATATCCTCCGAATCATCTAGGCCTTGGCTTTGGCCAAAAACAAACCTAATGTTCCAGTTTAAGCGGGACCCATTGACGAGGAAAGTTTCGTAATCAATTGTCATTGGACAAAAAGTGATCTTGACTTTGGGCAATAAAAATCACGATTGGACAAGACACCGTAGCCACAAAACTCTCATGATTCAAGTACATCCTTGATGACAAAGGTCTTGACTTTGGTCAATAAAACCAATGCCAACTTCGGATCTTGAACAAGAATCATCAATGGAAGGATATTTGCTTAATATAAAACGAGGGTTTTTCGCCGTGCAAATGGCTACCAATTTAATTATCTTTGTTAGGTCTATCATCATACACCCTAAACATGCATTCTAAATACATAATAAAGCGAGTATGAAATAAAATAATACTGATATGCGGATGGATACTTTACACATTGATCCTAGATCAAAATCTGTAAGGGTTTTAGGGGCAGAAGAATCCGGTAACGCAGCGGAAGCGGCGGAAGATCGTATCTTCCGATTTCAAAACTTTTTCTCGGATTAATTAAATAAACATATTTATTTAATTATCCAATAATCAAATTATGAAATAAAATTCAAATAAATCATATTTAAGTGAATTTACCAAATTACCCTTACTTGGTATTTTGTCCATTTTAGTCCGAAATTGATCTAATCAATTTTGAATGATTCTAAATCATTTCTAAGATGAACTTAGCATGTTCAAAACATCAAAACACCAAAAGCCACCAAATCCCCAAATTTCCCACTTTGGCCGAATGCCACCAATTAGGACCCATTTGTGCACTTTGTCATTTCATGCATCAAAACACATCAAGATGTAATCCAATGAACATGAAACTTTATATGCATCATATACACATCCAAATACACAACATATATGAAAACCCCCAAATTTGGAATTGGTCATGAACCCTAATTTTTCAATTTCTTCAAATTGGACAAATTAGACCAAATTGGTTAAATCAACTACTTCAATCATGTTTCTTCCATCCAATCAAAGTCTCAACACAATGAAACAACTCAAGATCAAATCTAGGTCATCTAAGAGTGGGTCAACAACACTCTAGATTAGCAACATGGTTTCCAAAACCTTAAAAGAAAGCTTATAACTACAATAGTCACAACTTTCCTTCATCATACATGCTCAACACTTCCATCAAAACTTCCATCAACAAAAACACAAGGAATAAAGAAAGAAATAACCTAAGAACATCATATGTTAAAGCCTAGATCCTAAGGAACATTTTCCTTTCTAATAGCAAGTTGGAAAAACTACTAAAATCCAAGCTTTCTTTGATTTCTTCTTTCTTTCTCACAAGCTTCCTTTGCACCATTAATGGAGTTTTCTTTAAGTGTATTAGGTATTAAATGAAAATGAAATGAAAACAATATATACTGTTTTACTTAGCCTTGGCCGAAATTGGCTAAGCCAAATACAAGAAAAATAATTTCAATTTCATTTCACTTTACATTTAGTCAACTTGCATAAATATCTTAATAACAACTTTATTAGATATTTATTAAGTCAACAAATGCAACTAAGATAAATATAACTCTTATATATTAAGTGTATTGGCCGAAAATTAATGAAAATAAAGGAAAAAGATATTTTATTTTTCAAACAATTTTGAACAAATATCTTAAGAAGTCAAAATCAATTTGACAACCTTTTCCTTTAATGTAAAGTCAACATTTACACTTATAATCATTTCCTAACTTTATCATTTGGTGATATATTTATATTTTAATTATATTAATCATTTAACAATTAAATAATTAATTAATTAATTAAATACAAATATATCAAATATATGTATTATATTTACTTTAAATATCTCAAATACATATATTGATGATATATGTCAAATACCTTTATTTGACTATTTATTAATGTGTATTTAATAATATCATATATTAAATACAAATACACATTAATTAGGAAATGACGGTTCGGCCCGTTCGCATGTAATTTTCGTTTAACGATAAACGATTTATAAATAATCATCATTATTCATAAATGTTGCTCTAGTGCTCTACGAGTATGTTTCATTATTGAGACTCTCTAGATTCAGGTATATCCGTCATGAAATCCAATTTCATGTCATAATCTATCCACCCGTAGATTATGACGATCACGGATAAACTAGCTGAATCATACAGGTCGAGGTCATTGCATACGTATAATCCCTCCGTCACAGGTATCCAGATAATCCCAGAGATATAGATGTAAACGTCAAATCTCTATAGGTATTATCTCGTCGACGTATCTATTAGCAATCTCTAAATAACACTCGGAACTTACTTCCGATGTATACTGTGGCCACAGATTTAACAGACTGCTAATAATATATGGACTACCTATGCTCTGTACACAGAACTGACGGATCCTATCTTGACACACACAGGATATCCTGAGGATCGATCCACACCCAACGAACAGGCGGAGGTCTGATCTAAATAGATCGGTGACGTGACTGCCATCTAAGTGTGGAGGATGTCTCATACATCCACAGTGGTGTCTCAAGTCGAAGACCACTATGCTACTCAACCCGAGAAGATTCTTATTGACGTTGGTGTACCATCCATTAAGAATCTTCGGTGAGCCGTTCAGTGTTTATCCACTATAAACACCTACACGTCTATACGAGTCTCCATAGACTCATGGTTCATTGGGATAAACCATCGGACCAAGTCTCGATATACGACATGTACTGGTCTCAACGGATTTGACTAACCGACCCGTGTTAGCAAATCTTGACCAGGAACTATGTTTGATAATAACATATAGCAGTGACACTTCCCAATGTCAATTACAAACTAACTTTGTAACTGTGTACTGCATTATATATTATCGGGCCTTTGTCTAATATATACATATCACTAAACCACATTTAGTTTCAATCTAATCGTAATCAGATCGAATACGTATATAAGAACAAGAGGTGCAACCATAAATAAGTAATATTATGGAATAAGGGGATGTTCGTATTCATGAATCAGACATAAATACGGCCCGGATTGGCGCTCTGAGCACCAACCCCAACAATTTCTCCCACTTCTCTAGTGCCAATCCACGGTATCATATACACGTCTCAATGTGCATCGTATGCACATGGCCCTCAAAAGCTCACCAGTACTTAAGAGGTAGGCAACAAAAACAAGTCCGCTATGACATATCGAGTTTGTCAAACAAACTCTATCGTTTCCCATAGTCAGCATCATTCATATTTTGTAGAATCTAAATTATACATTAATATGAAAGGATGCTATATCTGTATATGCTACAGCTACTAAGTTGTCCAAGTATTTAGGGATCAAATCCCAAAATACTATGAAGACAACCGCAAGCACAATAACAATTCAAAAACTTCTATTTAAAAGGTCACTATGCAACTTCATAAGTCAATACTTCAAAAGTTGCATTTGATTCCACTAAATAGTAGAATCCTTCGTGACACTCCCACTGCATCTTTTCTGACTCTTTATGACGTAGACTGTCTAACGTCATAATTAGTCTCAAAACTAATATGACCCTAATGGTTGCAGACTATATTCTCCATGAATTAGAAACTCGTTCTTAATATCTCAAAGATCACAAAGAACGTGTTTCAAGATCCATCATATGGTCTATAGGATGTCAAAATAACTCGTAACAATTACGATTAAATCGACATCGATAATCGCATATATAAAGTATTTATTATGTCATCATCAAATGATACATAAGATTGATTAGACACATTCTAATCAATATCTCTTTCGAAAAAGGAATCATCCTTTACGAAAAATGAATACTTTATATAAGACACACAATAACTGTCGAACAGTTATACTAACTGTCATACAGATAGCCTTGTTATGTCTTCATTAGATCATATCTAATGTACGACTAATAGGAGTATCTCACAAGTCTCTTGGTTTTATATCTTATATAAAACTTTATAGTATATAAAAGAGACTACTCCCACTTTTTTCACGGAGTAAAGAAGACTTAGGTAAATCTTTTACCTCATAAACATCTCATTATTACTATAATAATGACAATGTCGTTAAGATATATAACACTAGAAAGTAATATGTACGCTCCCACTAACCCTTCTAATCACATATGTATTCTATATACTTTGACAAGATCAGACAATCTGACGATATCAAAAATAGAGAACACATACTTCTGGAAGACTTATCCGAGTCTACAATAGGCTCTATAAGCTAGCACACTAAACTGCGATCTCAGCAGAACACAAACTCTAGGGCCATTTCAGAATGAACTCTTCAAATAAGGAAATCACAACTGATCTCTTATCTGAATAAGTCATCCAAAAACGCCACTTTGCATTCTTTAGCTAAAATATACAGTTTATTATCAACATTAACCAATATATCTTTAATTGTTCATTTAGTGTGACTAGAGATAAGTTTTCTCAGAATCTACAATAGATTGCTGAGTATAACATTTCTCACTGTCATACTGTAAAGGTCAAACCTTTAATAAGCTCATATTGCTTTCGCTGCGCAAACAATTAGCACATATCATGAACTAATTCATAATGAAAGCGTAATCAAGTTCAAAACTTGATCGTAGTAAGCTATGAACAATCTTAGATCTATGGTTCAATGGTGAACTTCCAGAATCGATATCAAATATCGCTTCCATTATAAGTTATAGGATAATTTTTCTTCAGTAAGAAAACAACGGAACCATTAAGTATCAAATACTCGTGAATGATTCTGTTATCCTATTGGACTTGTACGGAAGATGTATAAGGGTTGTTTCATCTTATTAATTACGTAGTTCCATTATAATTTATCATTCTCACATTTGACTTCAATAAGTCAAGTCTTTTCTACAATAGTTAACATCTGATGTTACACACCAAGTAATAAAACGATTTTATTACTTAGAATCGTAGAAAGATATTCTATTAAATAGAATACAATATTCTATTAAACAGAATAAACGATAAAATTTTACTTATACCTCCGAGGTGTAAGTAATTTCCATTATATAACTATTATATAAAAGAAAGATTGAAATCTCAAACTTTTCAAGATTTGGATTTTCTACCTATACATATCATATATGCAACTGTAGAAATTAATGGAACATTAATTAAAGAGATGATTTAGTGTTACTGGAGTATAACCCCAAGAGTATTGAAACTAATTCGGTAACATTCAATATTAGACGAATCAAATCATATAAGATTCGATTGCTCCCAATACTCAATTCCATCAAGATGGAATTGTGGAAGAACAATATTGAATATGAATCATATTCACTAAATAACCTTAGAACTAATTGCTTTAAATTCATACGTTTGATCGTATCAAAGATCTTTGAACAGTTCAAAGACATGTTATGAATTTTGAGGATAGAATTCTCTAAAACCTTTAGATTGAATATATTTGATCAAGTCAAAAATGTTCAATCTACGTTTCATCAGAACGGATTGAAAGTACTTGATACTTTCAAGACTTTCAATATGTGTTCCTTCAGAAACACGTAACTAAGTTATGACAATTCATCAACTAAGTTACGAAGTATAGAAAACTACCTTAAGCAATATTATTCATTAAACTACATACATCCAATGTATCAGTTAAATAAATCTGGTGGTCCAATGACAATCATTGGTTAAACGAGATCTTAATCACTTTCCTGAATACAATATTCATTAAATGGATAAGGATGTGTGGTGTGATCTAGTATCAAACCATCCTTCACCATACGGAATAAGCATCCAATGCTTAAGTGATTAAACCATAAAGCACCGTTCTAAATTATTTACTTTACCGAATAATTTTTCTTAATGTTTATCTCTACGTCAATGACACTACTAGTTATTATAAAATATGTAACAATTGTTTATAAAGAACAAGTGACTATCCAATAGTCGCAAGTTCCGATATCAAATATCAAAACAATCGTTAACCAATATTTCAAATAACTAGACGGGAGATCTGGTATCCAATACCTATAGTTGTAGTATTGTGAAAATCGATATTTTCTATACACAAATATACGCATCTCTTTCTTTAGCTTTACTATTTGCATTCAACTATTCACAACAATTGTAAATAACTGATTAGCAAATTGTGTCAGACACATTACCTCTAAAGGTAATTATTAAGCTTAGAAACGTCATTACTAGATAAACAAATACCTAATAGGGCTTTCTAAATGCCAGTCAAGAATCTCGAGACATGAACTAATTCAAGTCAATTCTTACTGCATAAGAAACTATAGTCTCTAAAGTATTATATCCTAAAGGGGATATCTATCTAGATTATCTATCATGACTTAGAAACTAAGTCATTAACCATCTTTTTTTTCAAGAAAATCGGAACAACAGTTCCCGATGGTTTAGACTAATCTAATAATATCCTAGTCTATTAGTCTATTAGTATCTAGAACCTATTCTAGAATGACTGCAACCAAGAGTCTAGTCAGATAACATATCAAAATATGTGTGCAGTAAATAAAAGTTTAATTCTATATAAACAATAGAATAAGGAAACAAACAAGCGGCAATTTCCATAATAACATACACTGCCTAAGTTATGGAATATTTTAAACTTAGCAGTGCCTCCCACTATTTTTACGTAATGCCGTAATCCCCAACGGAAAGACGAGAATTCAATAATTAAATCGAATTCCATAATGGGAAGAGGACCCCATGAATATATTTCGACTCACAGCAGAGGCACGGTCTCGCCTACGTATATTCACAGGTAGACAACTAATTGTCAATCACTCACTAGTGACTCCAAGGTTCCGGTCCTGGCCGTTTCTCGTTGTCGCTGCGAAGGCAGGCCCACAAGGAGACGTACCAAGGTTAAACTTGTCAATGATAAACTCAAGTTACTTGCGTAACCCTGACAGCTAGGGCACGTTCAGGATTCCGCTTTCGCTTGAATTTATCTAGTATCTAATATACATTCGGCATAAATAAATTTCTATCAGCTACATCCTCACAGCAGAGGCACGGTCTCGGATGTAGTCAACGAAAAGATATTTATAAACCGTATTGACAAGACGGACCAAGAAACAAGTATTCCAAATACTAGTTACTTTAAAACCTTATTAAACGGGGGATATTCCATTAAGTGTCATACACCCTAAATCTAATCAAATTAGATTATAACAAGCATGTATAAAGTCAAGAAAACATGATTAAACATTGAATAAAACAAGCTAATCATTTATGGAGGCCTAGAATCAGACTCGCTCTGATACCATTTTGTAGGGGTTTTTAGGGGCGAATCCGGTAACGCAGCGGAAGCGGCGGAAGATCGTATCTTCCGATTTCAAAACTTTTTCTCGGATTAATTAAATAAACATATTTATTTAATTATCCAATAATCAAATTATGAAATAAAATTCAAATAAATCATATTAAGTGAATTTACCAAATTACCCTTACTTAGTATTTTGTCCCATTTAGTCCGAAATTGATCTAATCAATTTTGAATGATTCTAAATCATTTCTAAGATGAACTTAGCATGTTCAAAACATCAAAACACCAAAAGCAACCAAATCCCCAATTTTCCCACTTTGGCCGAATGCACCAATTAGGACCCATTTTGTGCACTTTGTCATTTCATGCATCAAAACACATCAAGATGTAATCCAATGAACATGAAACTTTATATGCATCATATACACATCCAAATACACAACATATATGAAAACCCCCAAATTTGGAATTGGTCATGAACCCTAATTTTCAATTTCTTCAAATTGGACAAATTAGACCAAATTGGTTAAATCAACTACTTCAATCATGTTTCTTCCATCCAATCAAAGTCTCAACACAATGAAACAAACAAGATCAAATCTAGGTCATCTAAGAGTGGGTCAACAACTCTAGATTAGCAACATGGTTTCCAAAACCTTAAAAGAAAGCTTATAACTACAATAGTCACAACCTTCCTTCATCATACATGCTCAACACTTCCATCAAAACTTCCATCAACAAAAACACAAGGAATAAAGAAAGAAATAACCTAAGAACATCATATGTTAAAGCCTAGATCCTAAGGAACATTTTCCTTTCTAATAGCAAGTTGGAAAAAACTTACTAAAATCCAAGCTTTCTTTGATTTCTTCTTTCTTTCTCACAAGCTTCCTTGTCCATTAATGGAGTTTTCTTTAAAGTGTATTAGGTATTAAAAATGAAAATGAAATGAAAACAATATATACTTGTTTTACTAGCCTTGGCCGAAATTGGCTAAGCCAAATACAAGAAAAAAATTTCAATTTCATTTCACTTTACATTAGTCAACTTGCATAAATATCTTAATAACACTTTATTAGATATTTAATTAAGTCAACAAATGCAACTAAATAAATATAACTCTTATATATTAAGTGTATGGCCGAAATTAATGAAAATAAAGGAAAAAGATATTTTAATTTTTCAAACAATTTTGAACAAATATCTTAAGAAGTCAAAATCAATTTGACAACCTTTTCCTTTAATGTAAAGTCAACATTTACACTTATAATCATTTCCTAACTTTATCATTTGGTGATATATTTATATTTTAATTATATTAATCATTTAACAATTAAATAATTAATTAATTAATTAAATACAAATATATCAAATATATGTATTATATTTACTTTAAATATCTCAAATACATATATTGATGATATATGTCAAATACCTTTATTTGACTATTTATTAATGTGTATTTAATAATATCATATATTAAATACAAATACACATTAATTAGGAAATGACGGTTCGGCCCGTTCGCATGTATTTTTCGTTTAACGAATTAAACGATTTATAAATAATCATCATTATTCATAAATGTTGCTCTAGTGCTCTACGAGTATGTTTCATTATTGAGACTCTCTAGATTCAGGTATATCCGTCATGAAATCCAATTTCATGTACATAATCTATCCACCCGTAGATTATGACGATCACGGATAAACTAGCTGAATCATACAGGTCGAGGTCATTGCATACGTATAATCCCTCCGTCACAGGTATCCAGATAATCCCAGAGATATAGATGTAAACGTCAAATCTCTATAGGTATTATCTCGTCGACGTATCTATTAGCAATCTCTAAATAACACTCGGAACTTACTTCCGATGTATACTGTGGCCACAGATTTAACAGACTGCTAATAATATATGGACTACCTATGCTCTGTACACAGAACTGACGGATCCTATCTTGACACACACAGGATATCCTGAGGATCGATCCACACCCAACGAACAGGCGGAGGTCTGATCTAAATAGATCGGTGACGTGACTGCCATCTAAGTGTGGAGGATGTCTCATACATCCACAGTGGTGTCTCAAGTCGAATGACCACTATGCTACTCAACCCGAGAAGATTCTTATTGACGTTGGTGTACCATCCATTAAGAATCTTCGGTGAGCCGTTCAGTGTTTATCCACTATAAACACCTACACGTCTATACGAGTCTCCATAGACTCATGGTTCATTGGGATAAACCATCGGACCAAGTCTCGATATACGACATGTACTGGTCTCAACGGATTTGACTAACCGACCCGTGTTAGCAAATCTTGACCAGGAACTATGTTTGATAATATACATATAGCAGTGACACTTCCCAATGTCAATTACAAACTAACTTTGTAACTGTGTACTGCATTATATATTATCGGGCCTTTGTCTAATATATACATATCACTAAACCACATTTAGTTTCAATCTAATCGTAATCAGATCGAATACGTATATAAGAACAAGAGGTGCAACCATAAATAAGTAATATTATGGAATAAGGGGATGTTCGTATTCATGAATAAGACATAAATACGGCCCGGATTGGCGCTCTGAGCACCAACCCCAACAAAATCTCTCCTTTCTCTCTCACGCTAGCACTTGTATTACTTCTACCCGTTACACTACACTTCTTAAAGAAAACCTCTTTACATGGAGGGGAATAGGTGAGAGGAGAATACAAAGAAATAGGAGATCACGGGGACACGCAGGTCCAATTTAATAAATCAATTTATTACAATTTCCAAAATCGCCCCACCGGCTAATATCCATCCGATATGCATTATTCAAACATCACAACCATGTAATTCATACAAGCATGTTATCAATCAATCAATCAAATTAATTAAATCTTGATTATTAGTGATCATCCAATGTTCAAACATAAGATTTATTTGTTCGAGTCAAATCGTATTGCGAACACGTACTCAAAGTTCGATTTCTACAAATTAAATTAAATTACATGATTAAATCCAATTTAATACGCATTTAATACTAATACATTATTTAATTCTAAATAAAAATATTACACTTTATTAACGAAACCTTTACGACTTAAATTCCAAATTTAATCGCAACGGGTCTCAAAGACCCGATTAACATCTAATGTTTATTTAATTAAAGTCCAATGGGCTTTTTAATTAATTTCTATAAGGCGTGGACTTTTGGTCAACTCAGGTCAAACCGAACAACCAAAATCCAATCCGGGAGTTACCCCATAAGCCTTTAAATTAATTTTGGCCCATTAGGCCCAATAAATAATTAAGGTCCATTACGTCATAATTGGACCTTTTGGATTCGGTTTTGGGCCTAATTGGATCCAACCAAATGTTGCCTAAACCCAACTTTGTTACAACAAAGCCCAAAAGCCCAATTACAACCTAACAAGCCCAATTTCCAAAATCAAGCCAAATTAATTAACTTATAAAAATTCCAAATTCACAATTAATTAACCTAAGGTGAATACACAAGCAATTACCCAATTAACATTCTAAAACATCAATTAGCCTAACTAATCATGCACTTTAACAACCAAATAGTGTCCAACACAATTCAATTAAAATCAAACCCAATTTACATGCTTTCAAGTCTCGGCAATTAGGGGTTTTTCCAATTCGATTCGGTTTCAATCCAATTGAATCCACAATCATCATTTCCCAAATCAGTTTAACTCATCCAATGAATCAAACAACAAAAATCACCATGAATTACATGCCTTTATAAGATTCGGCCAAGCCACTTTAAAAGGGAAAAAATGTTCTAATCAAAATTCAATCCAATTGAACTTCAAAACAACATTAACCAATTGTTTTAAGTCATCCAATGATCAAACAAAACAAATTACCAAGACATTAGGGTTATGCAATTTTGGCCAAGCCTTCAATTTGGGGAAAATTGAATCCAATCCATTTCACGAAATTGATCACACACAATCTCAATTAAACATGTTCTAAGCATACTAAAAACATCTATTCAATTAAAACATGCTCAACACATTTTACCCATTTCAAGTTTCATGTTCAACCTAAAGAATTGGGGAAAATTGATCTAATCCAATTTCTTGAAATTGATCATGCATAACTTCAATTCAACCTCATTCAAGCATACTTAAACAAACAATTTGTTAAAAATCATGCTTAAATCAAAAAGCCCCAAATTTGCTCAAGAACCCTAATTCGGTTTCATGCATCAAAAGCTCAAGATACCATTGTAGGAGTTTTAAATCAAGTCCCAAGATCAACACATCATGCATAAAAAACCGCATATGAACACATCAAATGAGTAAGGCGGGAACATAACTCACATTGAACGGTTTTGATGAAATGAAGAACATGCGGTTTTGCCTCCCTCCAAGCTCGGCAATGACTTCTGGAACTGCAGTGAACGCACGGTTGGGGGCTGTGAAAGTTCTCCTCCATGTTCGGCCATTGAAGACTCCATTGAAGCTCCAAGCTCCAAGCTTCCATGCTCAAATAATCACTTCCCTATCACCTATGTATCACTCAAGGGTGTGCTAGCACTAAGCTTCTACATTTACTTCTCATGATTCGGTCAAACCAGACAAATTTTGTAGAGCAAGAAACGGTTCCAACCGTTGAGGGAGAAGAAGAGAAAAGAGAGGGAGATGATTTTCACGTGAAACCGTGAATTTTTGAGAGAGAGAAAAGGTAAATGGTTTTACTTATATATTTATTTTATTTCCAAAAATAAAATCAAATACCAAAAGCCTTTTCATTTACCAAGTACAAAAGTCAAAAAAGCAAAAAGCTTTCATCATTTCTACTTTTTACTTTAAGTCACATCACATCACTTTAATAAAGTGACATGTTGTCAAGTCACATCACTCAAAGTGACAATTGATTTGACGATTGACGCGACTAGCGATTTGACGCTTGATGTGACTCGCGTGCCGCGCTCGAATTCGAAATGCGAATGCGCTCGCAATCACTCTCGGGCTCGGGTTCGCTAATTCCAAATTAACGAATTTTCCGTCGCGTCGTAATTAAATGATTACGCCTAGCGAATTCACTATTCACGTCGCTAACGAATTAATTCGTTCGTCCGAATTAAAATCTAATTTTAATTTCGCGTCGAAATCCAATTTCTAATAATATATCAAATATATTTATTTTTACGATTAATTCCAAATTAATCGTTCTCGCTCTTTAATTAATATTTTATCCCAGATAAAATATCTCCGTAAATAATCCCAGATTAATTTTCTCTCTCATCGAATTAATCCCAGATTAATTCTATCTCTCTCTTCTAATTAATCCCAGATTAATCAAAGTGCGAGTCATACGTCATCGGTGAATCTTCAGGAAGCGACCCATGAGATCTCCGGATATGTTGGCAGTAAATACGATCGTCGGACTGTCCGAAACACGTAAGTACCTCGTACTACGTTTATATCGATTTACAAGACAAGGTTGGCTTCTAGCAAAGCGCCATGCCTACCCAATTCTCCAGAAATATTCTTACAGGAATATATAGATCTGTATCAAGCGTAGTATACCGTAGATAGTCACGTGTTAGGGCTGGGGCTGGATAAGTGTCTGCCCCGTCCGAAACACATATCGGATGTCTGGTAACTAGTCTCTATAATCGGATATTCATGACCTGGTCATAATATCACGATTGGATGCGCATCACTTAAGAGCACTAATACCGTATCCTGCGTGACATCATCTCCACTATGATTGGAGTGACACTTCCGTCTTGACATCACATCCAATACACTACGATTCTCTGATAAACCCAGAAGAGGTGAACACAGAACCAGTTAAGATCCCCCACCACCAAAACCAAAGTTTACCGATTGTCGTAAGTATTAGCGATGTAAGTCTCAGGTTACGACTATACACAACTACCTTGATTTCGGCCTCCCATAGACACCTAGTCATAATACCAATGGGATTCCAAAGGGTCTATCCAGAGCGAAGCTGTTTCCCGTTCGTACCATCGGTGAAACACGACCCCTATCGCACTTGCACAAGTATCCAATACTTTATATATGAGAAACTATGCCGTTGTGCCCTCACAACGCACACAAGTGCAATACTAGCCTATTCCGCATTATCGATGTCCAGTCTCGATAATACTACGGCTAGGGATATTTAATGATTATCCTTCGTGGACTGATACTGTCTCATATCATCTCAATCCAGGAACTAATCATAGGGACCTCTTTCATTTATATATCTAAGGTGATCTAATCACAAAATGACGAGAGTGCAATTTCCTGTTACATAGTTAATTTGCTACAACAACACAATGATCTGTGCAATAGTGATGCTATGGGTCATATTATCCAACACAAACCAGAAGGAGTGGACTGCCCACTTTGGGCGTGAAGATGAAGAGGAAAGAGAGAAAGAAAATGTGTGTGAGTTATTGGTAAAGTGTATCTAATACACTTATATATTTTCCATAAATCAAATAAATGGTTTACCAATTTTTGGCTTTCAAAAGTCAAGGCAACAAGCCTTCCAACAACTCCAACAACTACATCAACTCACATCATTCAATCAATCAAGTGACAACTTGTCACATCACTCAAAGTGACAATTGATTTGACGCTTGATATGACTTGCGTTCCGCACTCGAATTCGAAATGCGAATGCGCTAGCAAATACTCTCGGGCTCGGGTTCGCTAATTCCAAATTAACAACTTTTCTGTTGCGACGTAATTAAATCTAATTTAATTAAATAATCATGCCTAGTGTGGGCACTGCATTTTTGCATGTAAGACCCGATGATGAGTCTCATTTGGAGGCACTACCTTTTAAGTCGCGAGAGCCATGAGAAACGGACATCGGAAGGGAACCGATATTTTTGTTAGATTTTAGTCGCTTGTTTAGCTTCAGGCTCGCTTGTTGGACCTCCGTTATTAAAATACACCCTTAGCCTTGGCCCAAAACTACACTAAGCCCAATCCAAAAAATAATTAAAACATTTAAAATGCATGTCCCAAATTAAATTAAATTAAATTAAAGTTAATTAATTTAAAGTAAATTAAAACCAATTAAAATCCAACACAAATTAAATTCCAATTTAAATTAAATTAAAACAAATTAAATTAAACCTAATACCAAAATTAAATAAATCAATTCCTAAAATAAATAAATCAATTCCTAAAATAAACAAATCACTCCCCTAATTTAAATATTCCCCACCCAAAATATAATTATTATTTCCCTAAATAAACTAATCAAATCCATCATAATTAATTGATTTTCTTTCCTTTTTAATCCATGCAAACCCCTAACCCTAATCATGCAATATAAACAACAACAAATTGCAACCCTGGCCTCCTCTCTCTCGGCAGAAGAAAAACACAAAACCAAAAAACCCTAATCACCAACCCTTGTCTCACATGCAGCCCTCACGCCCTCTCTCTCTCTAAAGAAAACATTGCCCACAAACCCTAAAAGACACAACACTCTCTCCCCTAGACACATACCCTTCTCGGCACACGCCCACCACTCACTAACCAAAACCCCACGAATCACCAGCCCTTCACGTAAACTCCAACAACGTAGCACCCACCACGAAACCTTCACGCCCAGCACCGACACAACCCTCACGTTGCACCTTCTTTAAACCAGCCACACGCATAACCCTTCATCAAGCAACCCTACCCTCAACACATTCTAACCCCACGCACCAACAAGCTGCCACAAAGTCTACCCAAGCAGCAACTATCCTTTAACCAGCTCTTTACACACGCCACTTTCAAACAAACCAAACCCACCAACACAAGCCATCCACAAACACGTACATGGCGCAACACCACTCACACACAGCTTACTGACCTAATCCAAACCGAGCCTTTCACACGGCAAAATAGCCCCCTCCAGCGAATTAATAAACCCATCAATCATAACCAAAACTGCTCACAAAATCAGCCAACAAACCGAGATAAAAACACCCCAAAACAGTGACCAGAAAATACAGAGAAACCAGCAGTAAAACGGAGTGAAAACAGCGACCAAAATAGAAAAACAGCGAGCTAAGACGTTAATCCAGAGAACCGGAAGAGTTGCGGAGCTTTGGCCCTTCCGATCACCGTGAAACCCAAGTCCGAAAGTCGACATAAAAGGTTAGACCTGAGGGTACTTTTCGCATCTATTTTTATTCATATTTTTATTGTTTATTGAATCTTATTCGCATGAGAGTCGTTTATTGGTGCATGATTGTGGCCCTTGAATAAATAAAGAAGATATATGTTTTTTGGAATGATGTATGTTGTGGCCTTTGAATAAAAGAAAAATGTGTTGCCTCTGTGGTATATATGATGGAAACCCGGACATAAATTTCATAGCCGATTCTGAATGGACGGAGTAGATGATCTGTACTCGGGATACAACTCCACGTACCACTTGAGTAAACGACGCATATTTCGTTTTATGTTGTTTTGATTGTTTATTATTCCACTACTTGATTTCAGCATGTTATTATGTAATGATGAGATAAAGCGCATGGGCTTAGTAAGTGCAATTAAAGGTCTCTTTTGAGAGGTTAAAATCCTTACCACGATGCTTTACCGCGCCTGATAATGTATATTCGATTGGATGTGAGATATGTTCAATCGGATACACGAAGTCCGATTATCATTGTCTTTACTTTTTATATATGTATTGTGTTGTTTGCGCATGGGCTTAGTAAGTGGGATTAAAGGTCCTCTAAGTCAAGAGGTTAAAATCCTTACCACGATGCTTTGCCGCGTCGGACGTTGTATATTCGGTTGAATGTGAGATGTGTTCAATCGGGTATCTGAAGTCCGATATTGTTATCTTTATTTTATATGCATTATGTTATTCGCGCATGGGCTTAGTAAGTTGGATTAAAGGTCCTCCATTTCGAGGGGTAAAGAACCTTTACCGTGATGCTTTGCCGCGCCGATTGATGTATATTCGGTTGGATGTAAAATGTGTTCAATCGGGTATACGAAGTTCGATATGGTTTTCTTTACTTTTTATATGCATTATGATGTGATTGTGCATGGGGCTTAGTAAGTTGGATTAAAGGTCCTCCATTTCGAGGGGTTAAAGAACCTTTACCACGAACTTCGCCGCCGCCGCCTCTCATTTCGTTATTCGCTTTCTTTGTATGTCATCTTCTTGCATAATCATGCATCATGTTGCATTGCGCATGGGCTTAGTAAGTCGGATTAAAGGTCCTCCATTTGGAGAAATAAAAAAGCTACGGTTCTACCTTTACCACGATACTTTGCGCGCCTTTTATCCCGTTATTATTGATTATGTGTCATCTATTCATCCATTCATGTATGTGTCATGTGGTTTTACTACATTTTGGAGGTCACTGCTTGTAACCCCATTCGAACGCGTTTCAGAACGCCGCATGAACGCATGTTTTCTGTCTGGTCCCGTTCGAACACGTTATCAACACGCTATACGAACGGGAACCTTCTTTTTACGTTCGAATGCTTTTACGAACGGTACTCGAACGCGCATGCATTTATTTAATCAGGTCTAGTCCCGTTCGAACGCGTTATCAAATGCCACACAAATGAGAACCTTCTGTTTACCGTTCGAACGCGTTTTCGAACGCTACACGAACGCGCATACACTGAATTGAGTCATTTTCATCACATGTCATGCATAATTGTTTCTTAGGTGATTCCTTTGTATCATGTAATCAATCATACTATTTGTATCCTTGTATTTATCTATTCGATGTGTTCATGAGATGGTATTCAAGCTTGATTAGGTCATTAGTATGTTACTTGGTTCTTAAAGCATGATTTAGCCCATTTAGTTGATTTTCAAGCATGATTGGTCCTTTATTTTGCTTTTGGAATTTGCATTATGTTTAGGTTGTTCTTTGTTTTCCGCATTATATGATCGAAACATGTTCATGAGATTGCCGTGTGCTATTGCATGTTTGTCGTTATGATGATTACTTTCATGCATGTGAACTTAAAAGTAGAATACTCTGGGAAATAAATGTTGCTTAGGCCTGGTTAAATTATTGCACAAATAATTTCATTACAACTGGCATAAGTAAAGGACCATTCCGAACCCAATGGTTTGAGGTCTTCCCTTGCGAGGGGTGAGTGCGGCCTTAAATCTCATTTTCCCGGTTCACACCAGGTGGCGACTCCATTATTCTCCGGTTTAGTCCCCCGCGGGCTACTCCGTACTCCCAACCGTGCCGCGAGCCCGGAACAGCATGTGTCGCCCAGTTTCTGTGTTCCCACAGTCTGGCGACTCCACTGGGGATAGAGAATCGGCCCTGAAATATTGTCTTGTAACGTTTGGATTTGTGCTTTAATTAACTGTGTCTATGACCGGCGTAAACACACACGTATAACGCAAGCGCACGTATCGTTCAAGTAGTATAAAAATATCGATCCCACGAGGACTTAATTCCTACTGTTGTTATTAATTGTTGAATCTATTTATTTACAAATATCTAATTAAATGGATAAGAGAGATATTGTTTGTTTGATTGGTTGAATGGCTTTACTAAATGAATAAATAATAAAAAGACAAAAGAAAATACTAAAGAAAATACAAAAGACGCAAAGATCTAGGGTTGTGATTTCTTCCAATACCATTTTAAAGATGAAGTGATTATTATATAGATGGGTAAAACATTGATTTATTAACCTGGAACACGAAATTATGCGAAAGCATCTGTCGATGGTCAGACACAAATACCCAGTGTAACCCAATTGAACCATATTCCTATGTCAACCACATTATCTGGATTCATTAAGATTGAGTTCCAATTATGGCTACCCTCGCCCGACAGGTATATTCCTATCCTGTAAGGAAATCTATTAAAGGGTTATCTATCCTCAAGAAGATCGTGGGCTATTGAGTCTAAGGTCTTAAACTTAAAATCCCTATGTCTAGTTCATTTTAAGTTTACCTAATCAATTTTATTAATGGCCAATTAATAAAAAGCATTAAGATTAAGACTCAATAAATAAATCTTTATAATACCCAAACTATAATCTAACCCTTATAACCGGTGATTTTGAAATTCATCACAACCCCATATAACTATTTAGTTACAACACATAACTAGGACTAATAACTGAAAAATAAAAGACATAAAGTAAAAATACTGAAAAGTAAAAGACATAAAGTAAAACTGAAAAGTAAAATGAAATAAAATGCTAAGGTAAAAGGAATTACTTTTACTACTACTAATTTAGATATCTCCCATAAAATAATATATAAACTTGTTATAATATTACCAACCGACCAATCTGGCGGTATCCTGATTAAGTCAAATTAAGTCCAACCAGCCATATAGGCGGTACCATAATTAAATTACCAACCGACCAATATAGCGGTATCCTTTTTAAGTCAGGTTTAACCAGATTAAAATAAATTGCCAACCGACCAATATAGCGGTATCCTTTATTAATCAGTATTTTAATTAGTAAATATATTATTTTTAGGGAGATTAATCTAAATAGTAACAGTAAAAGAATTACCTTCACCCTAGTTGGGAAATTACTTTCTCATGAATAGTAAAAACTGTAAAAAGTAAAAACTAAAAACTAAATTACTATTATTACAAATGGTAATTAAAATAAATTACAAACTAAAAAATAAAAATAAAAATTAAAATATTTTTAGAGAGAGAAACTCTCTCTTCATCAAAGAGATGAGAGAGAGAAAGGCACACGGAATTATGAAATTCGGCAGTATTTATAGAAATTTTTGGTGCCAGCGTCGCGACGCAAGGTCAGCGTCGCGACGCTGGAATAGTACGACGTGGCACGCTGAAAAGGCGACACGTGGCATGGCGGCTGACTGTTCACGCGACACGTGGCAAGGCGGCTAAGACTCAATTATTGTGATGACGTCATGCTGACGTGGCGATGATGTGGCGCTGACGTGGCGAAGACGCGTGTTGCAATTGTCTGCACATAGGATTGCGACACGTGGCGACACGTGTCACGCTGTGATTGGCTGATGATGACGTGGCATGTTGACTTCGTTGACCTTGTGACGTGGCTGATGACGTGGCGTGACACATGGCGAAGTTGACTCGTTGACCGCTGACATGGCTGATGACCGGCGACACGTGTCAAGTCAAAGTGTCGGCAGCCATATGATGTTGACACGTGGCACGGTGCAAGTTAGCAGATTGGATGTGATGGTGACACGTGGCACGGCGCATTTTAGCAAAGTCAAACTTCTCAAATTCTGACCTGTTGACCTGGCGCACGTTAGCAGATTCGGCGCATTCTGGGCGTCGCGACGCGGAAGGTCTGGGCGGCGCGACGCTGGAAATTACCAAAATGCCCTTTTTCGCCAATTTTCACTGTTTTACTCCAAATCACCTCCAGAATGTCCTGAAACTTTATTTATCTACAAAATAACACAAAACACATCAAAACATTCACAAAACTCAAGAAACTATACCAAATATTAGATTAAATGAGTGGGAAATAGTGATATAAATACCACTCATCACACCCCCAAACCTAACATTTTGCTAGTCCTCGAGCAAAATACAGAATAAAATAACAGAATAAAATTTAACTAAGCCATTTTCATAGGGATCACGGTTGCATTTAGCATATGCAACAAGCCTTTAAACCCCTAGGTGTCCCTAGTGGACGAGTTGTAGTCTCGTGAGGTTTACAACAATGATACCCACAAACATTTTACAAAATAAAAAGGTATTAAAACTAATGCACACAAAAGCAAAAAGACAAGCGAAAAGAGAATAAAGATGTTAGTAACTAATTAGGTGAAATTTCTACTACAAGTTACTAGATGTTTTGTTTCTTTCTAAATTACCGAATAAGTAAATTCTCCGATTATTTTTACCATTCTCCATATACACAGCCAACATAATATTAAACAACTCATTTTGCCCACAACAGTCATAAGTGCAGTTGATAAAAGAGTAATATTTTTGTCCTAAAGTTCTATCAGATTTCACATCTTTTGTAGTAATGGAATAATTTTTCTGATTTTTTCTTTGATTTTCTGAATTTTGACTTTTTATTTATATACAATACCTTCCGTCTATGTAGCGAGCTTTGGGTCGGTGGCTCCCAAACCAGTTGGCTTTAGGGCACCAGGTGTTAAGACACCACTACGAACTTAATTACTCAGACTTCAGATATAAATATATTTTTTTGTAGCATCTTCGATCCATGTAGCGAGCTTTGGGCCAGTGACTCCCAAACCAGTTGGTTTTAGGGCACTAGGTGTTAAAACACCCTTACAGACTTAATAACCCGGATCTTATATACTTTATTTTTGTACATCAGATTTTTTTTTTTTTTTTTTACTCCATCACTTTTTGAGATGTTTCCTCCAATTAACTAGAGCACGGAATATTACAACTTTTCAATTACAGCTCATGTCTGTATGTTTCTATGTATGTTGCTAATATATGTCAAATAAGCATATGAAGATTCATTTTAGTCAGTATTATGGAGAATTCACAAATTAAATAATTCAAAATGAAATAAACAAAAATTAACTTGTTTCGAAATAGGTTTGAGATACGTCTCAGGAGTGGAAACTCCTTACTCGGCTATCTCTTACCAATTTCACTTTTTTAGTCAAATTAAAAACACAAATATTTTTGTAATTTTTTGAAAATTTTTCAATTTTTTTGCATTTTTCGAAAAATTTTGGACTAAAAATAAAAATAACACACAAACTAAAAACAATGTATTGATCAACTAATTCCCTCCCCCAAACCTAAATGAGACATTATCATCAATGTCTTAAACAGTAAAGGAAGAGTTTAGAAGATAATACCTGATTAGCTGAAATTCTACAGGAAATTAAAGGTTAAGATCCAGATTAATTCGACGCCTCTTACCACGATCGTCCTCAGACCATTTATCTTTGAAAGGATATGGTCAACTTGTGGTTCATAGGCTATGAGTTGGTCTTAGATCCGGAGCAATTCTGGCAGTGAAGAGGAGTTCTTTCATAGGTTTTGACACGAACCCATTTCTCCGAGCATCATCAAGAACACACAAAGAAAATCATAAAATCCATCAACATTAAACAGTCCAAGTGGTTTCTGGTGTATGTTCAGGTTCGCCCAAGATAGTACAATAAAAATTTCCTCCAATGTGCCCAAGCCACCTGGCAAAGCGATAAAAGCGTCAGCACGGTTAATCATTTCTACCAATCGTTCAGACATACCTGGCATGATCAGTTCCTCTCCGTTTGATGATCCAATTTTGCCTCTGCCAAGGGTTTTGGGATGATTCCCAAACATGACTGCCTCCTTCCTGTACAGCCTTTGAACGATCCCCATAAGTCCGAGATTACCTCCGTCATATATTAGGTGCATATTCCTTGCAGCTAAGACTCGACCCAATTCATGTGCTGCTTCTACGTATTTGGTTTAGTACCAACACTAGTACCGCAAAACACACAGATGTTTTCAACTCGTCTTCTTGAAGTGGCTTCCATTTTTATGTATTTCTTTCTCAACTCTGGATGCCTTCAAAAGTGCAATGACGGGCTGAATTATAGTACCTGAAAAGGGTGAGTAAAAATAGCACAAGTATCTCCAGAGGACGATTAGTAGCTACGAATAATATCGTGATAGTCAAAAAGGTCTGGATATGGAAATCAAAAAAGAAAATAACAAAAAATAATCAAAAAATAAGACAATAAAAGAAAACAAATCAAAATTATTAAGAAAAGACAAAGAGATATAATATTTACAAGAAAAGTAACGGCTTGATTGACGTCTATGCGTCAGGACAAGCTTCCCATCCAATTTTCTTATAAATTGGCAAACAGGGTCTTTTTGAGTCAGATTCCCGAGACTTAATTGTTGTCTTTCCTTTTGGAATTGTGTATGTAATTTGCGAATGGCAGTATGAACATGTCCACTGGGATGCGTCTCAAGAGTTGAAGATATTTCATCTAAAGACTCCTTACTCAAGCCATCCCTAATGAATTTAATTTTATCTTCGCGATTATCAGACACCATTCCTAAAGAACGACAACGAGTGTTGCAATTAAATCGTGCACATTTAAAACAAACACCCATTTGCTTAGCTCTTCGTTTCTTTGCATAGGTGCTTCTTCCAAAACCAGGCAGATGTGAAATAAAAGAGTCATAAGACTCACCTGCCAATCGGACTCGTGCTTCAATTACCCAACGAATATCATTAGGAATACCATGGATTGTCAGTAACCTCATCCGTTCCAAGCGAGCTTTGTAAACTTTCATCAGAGATTTTTGAGGGAGAGAAGGAAATTGCTTGTGAAGATTTGCGAGAGCTTCTTCCATTTTGAAATGACTAATCCTGCAAAAATAACACACAAAATAAAACACACCAAATCACAATATATACACAAATTGCATGGGTTGCCTCCCTGCTAGTGCTAAGTTTAAAGTCGTCAGCCAGACTTGGCTTCTCGAACGTTAAGCTGGATCTGAAAGTGTAACACTTTCTTTTTGTCGCTCAAATGATTCTCCCCAGTAGTGCTTGACACGCTTGTTTTTAACCTTGAAAGTTTTGTTAGCATCAGGATCATGTATCTCAACGGCTCTATTTGGTAAAACTTTGGTGATCACAAATGGACCTGACCACCGTGATTTTGGCTTCCATGGGAAGAATTTCACCCTTGATTTGTTTAACAGTACCTTCTGCCCTGGTTCCAGTTGTATGCGCACTAACTTCTCATCATGTCTCTTCTTGCCATTTTCTTTGTACAATTGGCATCCTCAAAAGGCTGATTATGAATTCCTCCAATTCGTTAAGTAGGTGGAACTTTTTCTCTTCTGTTGCTTGTAGTGCAAGAATTGGCTCTTTCAGTACAAAAGACGCTTTATCTTTAGGCTCCACAGGCAATTGACATGTTTTAAGTTTGTCAGTAGAACTTTGCATTGCATTGGAGTTCTGAATGGTACTGTGTATCACATCGAGTCTAAAACATTCCTCCTTCTTTTCATCATCTGGGAAATTCATGGCCTTGAAAACATTGAATGTTACTTCTTGGTCTTGTACCCTCATGGTTAATTCTCCTTTTTGTACATCAATAATGGTTCGACCTGTAGCCAAGAATGGTCTCCCAGGATGATTGGCACGTCTGCGTCTTCCTCCATATCAAGGACAATAAAATCTGCTGGAAAATGAATTGTCAACCTTGACCAGCACATCCTCAACTACGCCTCTCGGAAATACGAGCGTTCTATCAGCAAGTTGTAGTGAGACTGAAGTTGGCATTGTTTCTCCAATCTGTAATTTCCTGAAAATAGAAAAAGGCATCATGTTAACACTAGCACCTAAATCACACAGAGCCTTACCAAAGTTATGTTCTCCTATGACGCAAGGAACAGTGAAACTGCCAGGATCTTTCAATTTGGGGGAAGTTTCCTCTGAATGATGGCACTGCATTCTTCTGTTAATGCTACCGTCTCGTAATCTCCCAATCTTCGCTTTCGTGAAAGAATATCTTTCATGAATTTGGCATAGGTGGGCATTTGTTCCAACGCTTCTGCAAATGGAATGTTGATATGCAGCTTTTTGAAGATCTCCAGGAACCGAGAAAACTTCTTGTCCAATTTGTTCTTCTGAAGACGTTGAGGAAAAAGGTGGAGGTTGAGTGATCTGTTATTTTTCCTTTGCTTCTTTTTCCTCCATCTGTTGCTTTGTTTCTTTTGGAACTTCCTCAACAGTTGTTTTGGATCCAACATCTTTGTTGATTTCAGTACCGCTTTTTAACATGATGGCATGACATTGCTCCTTCCCCATGTTCCTTGGATTTGGCTCTGTGTTGCTAGGAAGGGTACCTGGCGGTCTGTAACTCTGAGCATTTGCCAGTTGTCCAATTTGATTCTCCAGTGCTTTGATAGAGGCTGAATGGCTTTGAAATACAGTATCATATCTTACTGCTTGAGAGTCGTGTTTTGCTTCCATCTTTTTCAAGTAGGTCAACACTTCTGTTATTCCTGATTCATTTGCCTGCTCCTGGCCTTTGTTCTGTTGTTGGAATTCAGGTGGTGGATAGTTCTGCTGTTGGCCTGAATTGTTGCTCCATGATAAATTAGGATGATTCCTCCACCCTGGGTTGTAGGTGTTGGAATATGGATTGTTCCCTTGTCTGTTGAAATTGTTGACATAATTCACCGTCTCTTATGTTGGTTTGGTTCTGGTGCTCCTCCATATGGTGAACTTGTGGATCCAACGATGTTCACAACTTGCGTGCTAAGTGTTTCTAGACATTTGCATATCTGATCCAGCCTGGTATTCACTGCTGTGTTTGCTCTCCAACTTCATAAATTCCTGCAATTCTTTGAATCAAGCTCCTTTCTGTTGGCCACAAGGAATTGTTATTGGCCATCTCTTCGATTAGGTCCCAGGCTTGATCTTCTCCTTTTGACATCAAAGCTCCTCCAGCAGCAGCATCAATAGTGGTTCTCATCATCCAGAAAGTCCATTATAGAAAGTTTGGACTTGAAGCCATTTTGGAATCTCATGGTGAGGACATTTCCGGAGCAAATCTTTGTATCTTTCCCAAGCTTCGTACAGAGATTCTGAATCTTGCTGCACAAAGGATGTGATGTCATTCCTCAACTTTGCAGTTCTGGCTGGTGGAAAGTATTTGCAAGGAATTTGGTGGCTAGAGTGTTCCATGTTGTGATGGAACCAGCTGATAGTGAATGTAGCCAGGCCTTTGCTCTGTCTTTCAAGGAGTATGGAAAAACCCGCAGTCTCATTGCTCTTTTATGCTCTGTTGTAGTTAAAAGTGTCGCAAACTTCCAGGAAGTTGCTGATGTGGGAATTAGGATCTTCAGTTGCATTCCCCCCCGAACTGAACTGACTGCTGAATCATCTGAATGCATGTTTTGATGTCACACGCATTTGCTGGTAAGGGAGGAAGTACAATACAGGAAATGAGTCTGTCAACCACCGGAATGGTTCTGTCTCGAATGGGAATTGGTGGTGCAACGTTCAAAGGTTCAGGTTCCATGTTGACTAAAGCTTCTTGGCCTTCTCGCCTTTCCCTTCTCAACTGTCTGACGGTTCTTTCAATTTCTGGGTCAAGTGGTCGGAGTTCAAAGCTTCTGGTTCATCTCATGAAGTTTCTGAGAACCTGAAACACCAGAAAACAAAACAATAAGTAAAAAGAAATTAGATACAAGTAACGTATCTAACCCCTAAACTAATAGTAAAAGTCCCCGGCAACGGCGCCAAAAACTTGACCAGCGTAAACACACACCTATAACGCAAGCGCACGTATCGTTCAAGTAGTATAAAAATATCGATCCCACGAGGACTTAATTCCTACTGTTGTTATTAATTGTTGAATCTATTTATTTACAAATATCTAATTAAATGGATAGAGAGATATTGTTTGTTTGATTGGTTGAATGGCTTTACTAATGAATAAATAAATAAAAAGACAAAAGAAAATACTAAAGAAAATACAAAAGACGCAAAGATCTAGGGTTGTGATTTCTTCCAATACCATTTTAAAGATGAAGTGATTATTATATAGATGGGTAAAACATTGATTTATTAACCTGGAACACGAAATTATGCGAAAGCATCTGTCGATGGTCAGACACAAATACCCAGTGTAACCCAATTGAACCATATTCCTATGTCAACCACATTATCTGGATTCATTAAGATTGAGTTCCAATTATGGCTACCCTCGCCCGACAGGTATATTCCTATCCTGTAAGGAAATCTATTAAAGGGTTATCTATCCTCAAGGAAGATCGTGGGCTATTGAGTCTAAGTCTTAAACTTAAAATCCCTATGTCTAGTTCATTTTAAGTTTACCTAATCAATTTTATTAATGGCCAATTAATAAAAAGCATTAAGATTAAGACTCAATAAATAAATCTTTATAATACCCAAACTATAATCTAACCCTTATAACCGGTGATTTTGAAATTCATCACAACCCTATAACTATTTAGTTACACACATACTAGGACTAATAACTGAAAATAAAAGACATAAAGTAAAAATACTGAAAAGTAAAAGACATAAAGTAAAACTGAAAAGTAAAATGAAATAAAATGCTAAGGTAAAAGGAATTACTTTTACTACTACTATTTAGATATCTCCCATAAAATAATATATAAACTTGTTATAATATTACCAACCGACCAATCTGGCGGTATCCTGATTAAGTCAAATTAAGTCCAACCAGCCATATAGGCGGTACCATAATTAAATTACCAACCGACCAATATAGCGGTTATCCTTTTTAAGTCAGGTTTAAACCAGATTAAATAAATTGCCAACCGACCAATATAGCGATATCCTTTATTAATCAGTATTTTAATTAGTAAATATATTATTTTTAAGGGAGATTAATCTAAATAGTAACAGTAAAAGAATTACCTTTCACCCTAGTTGGGAATTACTTTCTCATGAATAGTAAAAAACTGTAAAAAGTAAAAACTAAAAACTAAATTACTATTATTACAAATGGTAATTAAATAAATTACAAACTAAAAATAAAAATTAAAATTAAAATATTTTTAGAGAGAGAAACTATCTCTTCATCAAGAGATGAGAGAGAGAAAGGCACACGGAATTATGAAATTCGCGCAGTATTTATAGAAATTTTTGGTGCCAGCGTCGCGACGCTGGAATAGTACGACGTGGCACGCTGAAAAGGCGACACGTGGCATGGCGGCTGACTGTTCACGCGACACGTGTCAAGTCAAAGTGTCGGCAGCATATGATGTTGACACGTGGCACGGTGCAAGTTAGCAGATTGGATGTGATGGTGACACGTGGCACGGCGCATTTTAGCAAAGTCAAACTTCTCAAATTCTGACATGTTGACCTGGCGCACGTTAGCAGATTCGGCGCATTCTGGGCGTCGCGACGCGGAAGGTCTGGGCGGCGCGACGTTGGAAATTACCAAAATGCCCTTTTTCGCCATTTTCACTGTTTTACTCAAATCACCTCCACAGAATGTCCTGAAACTTTATTTATCTACAAAATAACACAAAACACATCAAAACATTCACAAAACTCAAGAAACTATACCAAATATTAGATTATATGAGTGGGAAATAGTGATATAAATACCACTCATCAGTCTACAGTGGGCAAAATGGGGGTTTGATCGAAGACATTTTAAGGCTAGGTAATGGTTTGGTGTCTTATTTCATTCACTACCTTTCTATAAGGAAAAGATGTGAAGGCACCTAGATAATCATGACCATTGGCCTGTTGTGACAGACGAATCTGGAGGACTTGTTGCTTTTCCTGTCACAACCGATAAGAGCCTAAGAGGCTTGGGTATTTAAGAGAGTTCACTCCACCCTCCCTCTGGGGAATCTGCAACAAGAAATCCATTTGACAGTTAGTCACACGCTATGACTTGTTGGCACGTACTTTAGGGTATAAAAAAGGTGCGCTCACTTGGTCGCTCGAACCCTTGAGTGGGGAGACCTAGTTGTGGGCAATCCTTCGCCAGCGAGAGTATTTGTCTATACTCCCACGAACCACGCGTAACCGGGGTTGTATGGCCTATAGCACTATTTCCTTGTGCTTGTGGACCATCCTCATTTGGATGCAGTTGGACTTTTTTTTCAGAAATGCGAACTTGTTGGGCCATTTAAACTGGGACGAGTTCATATCCTATGACGATTGGGCCCAAAGCTTCTAAAATGTTGATGGGCCACCTTGTAGAATTTATTATTTTAATGCTTGAATTATCTTTATGTGCTTGTGCTTGTAGACCATCACCATTTGGACGCAATTGGGCTTCTTGTCAGAAATGCGAACTTGTTGGGCCATTTAAACTGGGGCGAGTTCGTATCCTATGACAATTAGGCCCAAAGCTTCTGAAATGTTGGTGGGCCATTCTGTAGAACTTATTACTTTATGCTTGAATTATCTTGTTATGTTTGTGTTTTGGACCATCGTTATTTGGATCCAGTTGGACCTTTTATCAAGAGATGTGAACTTGTTGGGCCATTTAAACTGGGAAGAGTTCGTGTCCTTTGACAGTTGGGCCAAAGGCTTCTAAAATGCTGATGGGCCATTTTATGTATAGGCCTTTTATCATTTGAAGTTATTTGGTTATGTTATCGCAAAGTGTAAAACATGTTGGCCATTTCAACTAGGACAAGTTTGCACAGCGCAATAATATGATTGAACACTTTAAATGATAATGGGCCAATTAGTGCAAATTCTTTATAAGCTTATTTATTCCATACATCGCATACATGACATGCACTCATGCATACACGCATCATGCTAACCCCTTGTGTTCTAAAAAGCCATCATAGATACCCGTTGGGTTGTAGGAAGACTTGTCAGAAGACCATCAGCCAACATGAGTGAGTCAGCCAACGAGGGATCCCGCCTGGATCAATTGGAGACCAAAGTAATCGAAATTATTGAGATGTTGCAAGTTCTGACTAATGTTGTGGCCAGTTTGACCGTACCCCGTATAACCAATAACAGAAAGTTTTACAACCAGAATGGAAAGACCATCGGGGAACCTTCAAGGACCAGGCCCACTCCTTCTGAGATTGCCCCTATCAGAAATAGACGATTCTCCAATCTTGGTAGACCTTTGTCAGAGGTATTTAAATAGTTGAGGAGGCGAGGACTCCTAAATCCCTTAGAGCCTAGACCACTTCCAAACCCTATGCCACGCTACCTTAACATTAACACCGTTACTGTACTTCCACCATCAAATAGGCCATGAAACCAACAACTGTACCCGCCTTAGGCACGAGATCCAAAACCTCATTGATGCCCACAAAATACCCGACCCGGAAGAAGAACAACCCCAGCATACACAGAAAACCTCCACCTACCCACATTATTGACTCCGGCCTACCCGAAAATCTTGTCCTTCAAACCCACAACTACCAAACTTCTTGCACGGGGATATGGGGCAACAGTGGTAAAAGTGAAATAAAGCAGAGGGAGGATCTTTGGGAAAACTTCTCAGACAGTGATGAGATGGAGGTTGCAAAAGGGAGAAGTGAATGGGAAGAAGAACTACTGTACCTGGAGAAATTAATGGTCGAAGGAAATAAGAAAGCAAGGGAAAATAAAGTTGCAATTTATGGAGAATTTTGTCTCCCAGAATCTTATTCAGTTGTGATCCAGCATTTATTAATAGAGACATTGATTTTGTCTATTTGTTCGAACCTTTTCTTAATGATAATAAAGATGTTCATTTCGTTAACTTGCCTGAGTCTCTGCAATGTAAGTATATTTGGCAAAAGTATTCAACCTTGGTACTATGATACTCAGCAATATTTCGAAACCCGGTGAATTTTGGAAGAAGCAAGCAGAAAAGACAGGATAGCCATTCAGCAATAGGAAACGGACAGTCAGACTGTCAGATTTAGAGGAGAATGAGTTCATCAAGCTGATCGACATAGACAGATTGAAATAGTATTTTACTTGAGGAAGAAAAGACCAAGCAGTCACCAAGGGAATTGGCGGAAGACCTAACCCGACGGGGATAAGAAACACATGCATGCATTCATACACGTAACCCATTTTGCATTCCTTTTGTGTTTGTTTTATTTGTGTTCACAGGTTTTGAAGAAGAAAAGAGAAAGCGGCAAAGACAAGCCATTCAGAAATAGCGAAAGCACAGTATCAGTCTCGTAATAATCCTAGGGCTGAGGCCCATATTGGTGTTAGATTCGGGTAGTAATATGAGGGTTGAGGCCCATATTGGTGTTAGATTCAAGCATTAATTTGAGGGTTGAGGCCCATGACCGGCGTAAACACACACGTATGACGCAAGCGTACGTATCGTTCAAGTAGTATAAAAAGTATCGATCCCACGAGGACTTAATACCTAATTTATTATTTTATGAGGTTAAATGATTACTAATATCTAACAGATTGTTTAATTGATTTGAAATAGCGACGATTCTAAATTTAATGACAAGTAAATGAAATTGTTTTGAAGGTAGATTTTAAGAAAATTCAATATTAAAAACTATCTAGGGTTGTGATTTATTCCAATATTATTTAAAGATAAAGTGGTTATTTTATAGTTGGGTAATATATTGATTTATTAACCTGAAACACTAATTTATGTAAAAGCCTCTTCCGATGGTCAATTACAAATACCTAGTATAATCCAATTGAACCATATGTCTATGTCAACCAAATTACCTAGATTTATGATTAAGTTCCAATTATGGCTTACCCCCGCCCGACAGGTATATTCCTATCCTGTAAGGAAATCTCTTTGAAAGGGTTATCTATCCTCAAGGAAGATCGTGGGCTATTGAGTCTAAGGTCTTAAACTTAAAATCCCTATGTCTAGTTCATTTTAAGTTTACCTAATCAATTTAATAATGGCCAGTTAATTAAAGAGCATTAAGATTAAGACTCAATAAATAATTCTTTTATATTACCCAAATTATAATCTAACCCTTATAAACCCGTGATATTGAATTTCATCACAACCCTAGATACTAACTTAGTTATGACACATAGCTAGGGCTGGTAAAACTTGAAAATAAAAGACATAAACTGCTGAAAAGTAAAGTGAAATTGCAATACTGAAATAAATACTGAAAAGTAAAAATACAATAAAGATGCTAAGGTAAAAGGAATTTAATCTTACTATAAATTATTTAGATATCTCCCAGTAAAATAATATATAAACTTGTGATTTATTATCAACCGACCAATCTGGCGGTATCCTGATTAAGTCAATTTAAGTCCCAAATAACCAGCCATAAAGGCGGAACCAAAATAACCAGCCATAAAGGCGGAACCAAAATAACCAGCCATAAAGGCGGAACCAAAATAACCAGCCATAAAGGGCGGAATAGTAATTTATTATCACCGACCAATATGGCGGTATCCTTTATTAATCAGATTTTAAATAGTAAATATATTATTTTTACGGGAGATTAATCTAAATAACAATAGTAAAAGAATTACCTTTCACCTTAGCATAAGGAAGTTACCTCCTCATAGTGAATAGTAAAAACTGTAAAATAAAGAAAGTAAATTATTATTAATATTAAAAAGTAATTACAAAATGAATTTAAAGAACTAGAGAGAGAAACTCTCAATTTAGAACTAAGAAGTGAGAGAGAATGGTGTAATGAAATCTGAAATTTCGATCTCTATTTATAGGATCCAATAAGGGTCCAGCGTCGCGACGCCCAAATTGCACTAGCGTCGCGACGCTGGGTACAGTTCGACACGTGTCACGCGCTGGTTGGCCGGCTCAGAATCTTATCCGATGACGTGGCACTGTTCATGATGTCATTGCTTGCGTCACGCTGACGTGTCAACTGTTCATGAAGTCATTGCTTGCGTCACTTTCATGATGTGGAAGGCGACGTGGCGACACGTGGGGCGGTGGCGTCAGACGAATAAGATTTCGACACGTGTCGCGCTGTGATTGGCTGAGATGATGTGGCATGTGACTCGGTTGACTTGCTGACGTGGCTGCTGCTGATGTGGAAGATGATGTGGCGACACGTGGGGGTGGTGGCCGTCCAAACAATGAGATGTTGACACGTGTCAAGCTGTGATTGGCTGATGATGACGTGGCATGTCACATGGCATTGTTGACTCGGTTGACGGATGACGTGGTGACACGTAGGATGACACGTGGCACACGTGGCGATGATGACTGTCGGCACTGTAGGATGTTGACACGTGGCAAGGCGCATTTTAGCATCTCCGTTGTGATGGTGACACGTGGCACGGCGCACGTTAGCAAAGTCAAACTTTTCTCAGATTCTGATTTGTGGACCCGGCACATTTTAGCAGATTCGGCGCATGCTGGGCGTCGCGACGCGCAAGGCTTCAGCGTCGCGACGCTGAAAAGACGATTTTGCCCTTTTTGTCCAGTTTTGTCCATTTTGCCCCAAAACACCTCCAGAATGTCCTGAAACTTTATTTATCTACAAAATAACACAAAACACATCAAAATATTCACAAAACTCAAGAAACTATACAAAATATTAAGTTAAATGAGTGGGAAATAGTGATAGAAATACCACTCATCACACCTCAAACCTAACATTTTG
>SKCR01020216.1:0-41436 GCA_019454045.1 Zanthoxylum bungeanum | reverse complement strand
ATATGTGTCAAGTGTAACCGCAAGGTTCTGGGGTGTCCCTCTGAAACCTCTTAGGAATGTAGCTTGCTTTTTCTTAGGAGTTGAAGGCAAGGGAAGACTCCTCGGACTACTAAATGTTATTATATATTATTACTCTTGGATGAATATTCTTGACGTCCTTACCAAAACTGACTTAACCAATGGTTATATTACACCAAGAGATATGTTTTCTTGATCTCAAAAAGTTTAGATTGCTCAATTATCTGGAGTAGAGATCCCGAAGAAATGAAATTGATAGAACCCACCTCTAAATCGTGAATGAATTAACATGATCTTAAGTTAAAAATTTAAGTGGAAATAGCCCATCATTTTTTAAAATTAAATTTGCAAAGCTTAACTTAAAGAACTACTAGATTATTCAAGGTGCCAACTAGTTTGGTTAATCTATATATCTATATATTTTAGAGGAATTTAAAGTTCTCACATCCATCCTGAAATTCTTAAACTACTCTCCTTAATTTAAAGAGAAAATATAATATTTTATTACGTTTATGGATTATTGAGAACTTAAAGATCTGAATTGATAATTTTATTAAGGTTCTTTAAAATTGTTCATGGTTTTAAATGACTGTTTTGAAGTCTTTTGGTTCCCCTTAATTAAATCCAACAAAGCGTCTTCTAAGGTACTATCCGATGGCAGCAACAATCGCCACCATTACAATGTAATTCGGGCTTAATTTTTTTATTATAATTATAATTATTATTTTTCAAATAAGCAGATGTTGGAGCCTACGAAAGTTTAGTTGGTGGAAGGCGACGAGATCTTAGTATTGAGTTTTCTCAGACGCTTCCGTCTAGGTTGGGAGCTTTGGGAGTCAATATTGGATAGTCATCAACGAGTGTGGTTTGATAATAAAGAGTTTAGAATTTGATTGTCTTGTCTTGAATTCCAATATAGAGGAGATGATACATTTCTTGGAAGACTCTAGGACAGTTGAAGGTTTTATCTGCTCCGCTTAAGCGCCCAAATCGGATGATTTAGTGGCATAATTTCTAACGTTTCCCAAAAAAAGGATACTGAATGATAAAATGAAAGGCTTTTACAGAAGGTAACTGATTTAAATTTTTACTATTATGAATAAGAAAAGGGAAATTTAGCAAAACTAGCCAATTTTTTTTTTATCATTTGTCAAAATAAAACACAATATTTGAGTTTTTCCAAAATGACAATTTTCTCCGAAGTTTAGAATTTAAATTTTTTTTATTTGAAACTTCGGATCTCTTGTTTGTCTGGTTTTGTTATATAATATTTCCTTTATATATATATATATATTAATAAAATAAATTTTATTTATTTTTGATTTATTTTTTTTGACTAATTTTGATAAATTGTGTTTGTTTTTGTTTTGTTGGGATATATATATATAAACTACATATCATCAATAAATGTTATACAATACATCATCAAGCCTAATATCTCTCTGAGCTGACATCATTCTCAAAAGCTCTAATGTCTCCTCTACTGATCGCTCGATTCTCTTATATCACTACTCGATCATTGTCTGACCCTCATCTATCGCAATCACGCGGTCACGTAACAAAATGACTAATGGATCACCTGGATGATGAGAAGCGTGAGATGAGCCAACACGAGATGGATCAGCGCCATCAGTGCCTACTGGAGGATGACCAACACAAAGCCATCACAGGTTGATTATGTTGCTGGTGATCCTCCAGTAGGCTATGATGGCGCTGGCCATCCTCCAATATGCTCCAATGGCACTGACCATAGTTAACTATTTTATATATATACACATGTTATTTTGTTTACATATAAGTTCCAAAAGCAAAATAATAATAATAATAATAATAATAATAACAAAATTAGTCCAAAAAATAAATCATAAATAAATAAAAGTTATTTTAATATATATAAAGGAAATATTTTATAAAAAAAAACTAGCCAAACGAACTTCGGATATCCGAAGTCATAACCTCGGATATTCGATGTCATACTTCGGATATCCGAAGTTTCAAAAAAAAAGAAAGAACATCGGTGAAGAGAATTTGGATTCTCCGATGTCTTCTACGGAGAAAATGATCATTGTGGTTCATTTTGGTAAATAACAAATTTTTTTTTTGTTTATGTGCCTAATTTTACTAAATTCAGTAAGAAAAAAAGAAGACTAATATTGAATATTAAAATTATATAAATTTAATTGATATTTGCGGAGATATGATCATAAGGCAACATCGACAGATGATGCTTACCAATGGATTTATTATGATCAAAGCCGATGCAATTAGTATAAATCATCATCCCTATCGAAACCACTCATTTCACTGTCTGTAATCTCGGTTAATTTTAATGCTGAACCAAAGACTGAAATTAAATCTCTGTATAACCCAACTCTTGAAAAAAATAAATGTTGTTGTTATACAAGCTATGTTTCATACTTTAATTTTTAGGTTTGAAAAAGAAATTCCAATTAAGTAGAGTTGGGCCAATGAACGTGAGAGTCCATTCACTTGCACAAAACAAATGGTCCATTTCGTATATGAGAATATTTAAACTTGGGCTTAATTGGAAAATTTCACAACTGGTACAAGCTTTCCCTTTTCTTTTAGTTTTCTGTCGAAATTATTACTTGTATCCCAGTGCCACTGGCGGAGTTTTCGGATTTTGTATAGTCAGATTCGTGCGACACTTGTCAACGCTCTCATCTCTAGTTCATCAAATCAGCATTCTCTACGTGTATGAATCTCGAGTTTGAAATGTTTACGCAAAAATCTAATGGTAAGTTGCGAAAGCTAACATGCACCATCATAGCACACAAATACTGTAGCACAAAATAGCAACCACATGCTGATTCGAGGTAACGAGAAATTATACGAGACAACCGGATATGAAAATCAAGCATTTCATATACTAATAACAAGTTCATTACATGATCATTATTACATAAACAACTATATAAGGGTGAGACGGTTCACATATTAGGCCCTTACATCACCAATATTCAAAACCCTTGTCAAAACTCAACAAGTCATTTCTTTAAATAGGATTGAAAGATATTGCACATGTGTTACAAGAAAAATGCACATGGTGTTTAAATCGTCACATCCTCCTAAAATACAAATACAAGAAAATTTTTGAGGGAGTTATTAGCGACTAATGATAGCCTAATATAAACAGCCACATGCCGGTTCGGCCCCATTTATGATTTATTACATATTAGAAATTAGGAGTAGGCAAAATATCCGAAATCGAAAATATTGGTTCGATTTTTTGAATTATATTTGAGTTAAACCGATTGGTTCAGTTCGGTTTGAATCGTGAACCAATCGGTTTATAAAATTGTGAATCGAATAAACCGAACCATTCAGTTTGAGGTTAATTCTTCTAAAAATTGATTTGGTTCAATTGTGAACCGAACCGAACTAAATCGGTTCGATTTTAACTATTTTTTTTACTTCGAATCTTAAGTTTTTGAACTATTCAAATTTCAATTCGATTCAATCCAAAATCGAACCGAACCGACATTTGTCCACCCTTATTAAAAACTTCGATACACTTTCTCGACACAAATTAACACGAGATGAAGAGATAAGGTTGGAACATCAACCATCAAATCAACTCCCCCACCAATCGCGTGTCAACAACCGGCCCCACAATCAACGGCCTAGATTTGCCCACCCTCTGCCTCACAAATGCTAATCATCCAGAACTTTCTAGAACTTTTTAGCCTAGATTTTCTGACCCCACATATTACAAGTGGCAGAAGCTTCGGAAGAATTTCAGAAGAACCCGCCACATAACACTAGTCACTTTATCTGGAACCTTCGCTTTTGAACAGATTACTAAAACTCAACTCCATTATAATCCCAAATTCTCTCGCCAACCTAACACACAAATCTTCTATAACGCCCCTCGAGATTTTTAACTGCAAAATTACAACCAAGTCCAAAAACAACTCACAGAAATACTTCTTATTATGGAGGGAGTAAGCGTGAAAGAAGAAGAGACGGTGACGTACGCAGCAAAAACAGCTGCTGGCTCTGCGTCTGCGTCGTCGTCGTCGTCATCTTCGAGCTTTTCGCCGCAGCCAATGGAGGGTTTGCATGATGTGGGTCCGCCTCCGTTTCTGACGAAAACATACGAAATGGTGGAGGATCCATCAACGGACTCGATTGTTTCATGGAGCAGCGCTCGTAACAGCTTCGTTGTGTGGGACTCTCACCAGTTATCTACTACTTTGCTTCCGAGATACTTCAAGCACAGTAATTTTTCTAGCTTCATTCGCCAGCTCAACACGTATGTAAGTATGCAAATTCAAAATATGATCTCTATTTTGATTTTGTTTTATTAGTTTATATGTTCTTGCTGAATTTGTTATGGGTTGCCTACAACCTGTTTGATATATGTTCTCCGTATCAGATGGTAAAATTTAGACGTTTTTCATCAATGGGGTTATGATGGTTTGAAATGAACTCGGATTAGTATCACGTTCTAATTGTATTGTCTTTTTTTCTTTTTTGGGGTTCATGAAATTTTGAATTGTAATAAGGAGTTTACACGTGTGGGTTCAGCTACTTGCTGTCTGTCACAAGTAGATGATTTCAGTGCTTTCTACTAAAATTTGTTTTTAAATCTTATTTTATAATCGGACAAGAGTTAAATAATCACTCTGTTTTGTTATGTTAATATGGGGTCCAATGATTTCTGTTTTAATGGAGATTTATTTTCTATTTTCTTGTGTGTGTACGTGCGACACAATTTATACACGACAAATGCTAATCCGGGCATTAATAGTTTATTCCCTCTGCTCTTTGGGCGATTTTATTGAGGGTTTAGGTCCCTTTTCTCCATTTTCGAAAGTTTCTAATAATTTAATGTTGCAATGCGATGCAGGGTTTTAGAAAGGTTGATCCTGATAGATGGGAATTTGCCAATGAAGGATTTTTGGGAGGGCAGAAGCATCTTCTAAAGACAATCAAAAGAAGAAGACATGTCTCACAGAGTATGCAACAACAAGGAGGAGCTTTTCTCGAGTTGGGACAATATGGATTGGATGGTGAGCTTGAAATTGAAAGATTGAAGAGGGACCGGAATGTATTGATGACAGAAATTGTCAAGTTAAGGCAACATCAACAGCAATCAAGAGATAAAGTCAGTGCAATGGAGAGTAGGTTACTAAGCACAGAAAAGAAGCAACAGCACATGATGACATTCCTTGCGAAAATACTGAGCAAGCCATCATTTGTCCAGCAATTAGCTCAGAGGAATGCACACAGAAGAGAACTGGGAGGTGTTGAAATTGGGAGAAAGCGGAGACTATCGGCCAGACCAAGCATGGAGAACTTACAAGAAGAAACAATTTGCATGGCACCTACAGGACTGGAAAGTGGTCAACCCTTAGGTTACACAGTCCAAGATCAAAATGAATTGACTACCATGGAAGCTGAGATAGAGACGTTTTTTTCTTCTCCCATGGACAACGAGTCAAGCAGTGATATCGATAACCCGATTGCTGGTTCAATACCCACCACAAGTGGTGGCAATTTCAGTAGTGTCAACGAGACAATATGGGAGGATTTGTTGGCTGATGATCTGATTGCTGGCAATCCAGAAGAAGTGGGGGTGAATGATCACTCAGAAGCTGAGGTGGAAGTGGAGGATTTGATTGAAACTTATACGGATTGGGGTGAGGATTTGCAGGACCTAGTAGATCAGATTGGCTATCTCAGGTCAAAACCATGACAGACAAAATTGCTGTGCAGGATTGGTTTATGATTTCTCTAGGCCGAGTTGGTCTCTGCAACTCCATTCCTGTTTCTTGTAATGGTATGCTTATATATTTCTTCTTTGGTGATTTATGTTGCCCCAAATGTGTATTTTCACTAATGATAAAAAGCACATGGTTTTTCATACAGCTGGGAGTGGAGAAGTTGCAAAGAGGCCAACAACATTGTTCCTGTTCTTCTGTATCCTTTAGCGATTAAATACTCGCAATTCTTTTTGCAATGTCTAATGTTTCACTTTTTAATCCTTCACACCACTTTGATGTTTTGTATATTCTTGCCACATTTTGCAGGCGGACAAGCCAACTGAGGCGGCGTTTCAACCTGTGATTAAGTTCAGAGATGATGTTCCCGTTTCTGCTGCTTGACCTGGCGTTTCAACCTGTGATTAATTTCAGAGATGATGTTCCCGTTTCTGCTGCTTGACCTGTTTGCACTCGCAACTTTAGCTATTTTTCACTCCGATATGTATACGTCAAACAGCTTGTGAAATATTTCTGTTGTGTTCAAACATCTCTTCATTGTTCTTGACTTCTCAGGTCTTCTAGAATATTAAGTTATTTTCTCTGTTTCATGAATCATATGATCCACAGATTGAGGCTTCGAATTCGATCATGTTAAAGACCAAAGACTAAGCCCCAAATCCATTTTGTAGTTGCATACAATATAAACTTCATTTTTGTGGGTGATTACACAATATTATATTATCTTCAACGATCACAATGAAACAAACAAGTATATATATTTTTTTGTCTAAAATAATAAACAAACGATGAACAGCAATTGCTCAAAAAGATGCTTACTAAAATCTCTGCTTCCATTTCAACATCAATGAATAATAAATACACAACTCTGTCAATCCAAGAACTAGAACACACTCATTAACATTGCTTTGGTGAATGAAATTCTTGGAAGATTTTTGATGAACAAGGAATGGTTATCAGCTCTTCACGGGAAATCGTCTCGTGCAACAGAAACGCAATTAGACCCTGGATTAAACTTGAAATTTTTTTTTCCTGTTCTTTCTTTTCCTTCACCACCGAACTGGATAGTAGCAAATTGTTGTGTTGTGATTCTCTGATCACTCTAGAGTGTATTTGAAGGAAAAATCGAAACTCTATTACTACAAGAATAGAATTACAAAGTATTAACACTTTATAAAAAACCTTAGCTCTAACACTCTCAAAGCTCTCTAACACTGAAGCTTTACAAATTTGGGATGATCTAAGTTTAAGAATAAGCCATGTATTTATAGCTAAGATTTGGCTTACATTTTCAATACTTCTACATTGTTTTCCACCACTTACTCCCTAATTTCATGGCAATTTCAGTCACCACGAAAGTTGCCTTGACAGCTTCTGTTTTGTGTATGGCAGCACCTCATGGTAGTTGGATGATGCATGGGAAGCTTCTAATCATTGCCATGCAGCTGGACTTTACAATTCTCCCCCTCCAGCTGTATTCGAAAACAATCGTCATCTGACAGCTATCCCGGCTATATCTCTGCACAGCTCTAGCTTGTCCCGAGTAACCACATTTGTTAACATGTCGGCTGGATTCTCATTTGTATGGATCTTCACTAGTTTCAGCAGTTGTTGATCCATTACTTCGTGTATCCAATGATAGCGAATATCAATGTGCTTCGTCCGGGAATGATACATTGAGTTCTTGTTCACGTCCAGGGCACTCTGACTGTCACAATGTATCTTGTATTCTGTCTGCTTGATCCCTAATTCTTGGAGAAAACGCTTTAGACACAACATTTCATTTCCTGCCTCAGCTATAGCAATGTACTCAGCTTCTGTTGTGGATAATGCAATACACCTCTGCAATCTTGACTGACATGATACAGCTCTCACTGCAAAAGTGTAGATGAAACCTGATGTAGATTTCTTACCATCAAGATCTCCTGCCATATCTGAATCTGTATATGTTGGGGTTTTGGCGCGGGCGCAGCGGAAGCGCGCGGTTCATGTGAAATCGTAATTTTAATTTTTTTTTTAAATTACTGAATAAATTATTCAATATCCAATATAAATAATTCATTCATATTTCATCTAAACATATTTATTCGATATCAAATAGAGACATAAATAGTTAAGAAACATCGCGAAATTTTTACGGAAATGTTTTTCTGCAAAATGACATAAAACGCGTTTTTGACTGAACCGACTACCCAATGTACATGAGGGCTATCCAGGTCAACCCCAACAGTACTAGGGCAGTTCATGGGCGGCCCGAACAGTGACCAATTCACTGTTTGGGCAGCCGTCACCCGGTTCGCTCAAAAGTCACCTGGTAACGCCGTTTTCGCATAATTCAACTCCGAAATAGTTTTTGGCAAATATTCCAACACCCAAAACACATCCAATACATTTATATGACATAATTTTCATCACCATAAAATAGTTTTTTTCAAATCTGATCCAGAAAATAAAAATATCAATTTTTCATGCTTTAATCCAACTTTATCAACATTAATCACATTAATCACAACACCAATCCAATCCACCACCAATGAAGCACCCAAGAATAATTATAAACATTACAAGAGTGGTCATAACACTCTAGAATGACAACATATCATCAAATGATCAAATTGAACTAATATTTCAATAATATCATTCAAACTTTCTTTACACATGCATATAGCCTCCAAATCTCATCATCTAAGTAAAAAGCCCCAATTTATAAGAAAGTAGAAAATCCTAGAACAATTCTATATATTCAAGAACAAGAAATAAACTTTCTAAGCTTAGGGATATTGAAGATTAAATTTGAATCACCTTGTTTCCTTAAGCTTTTTCTTGATTTTCTTCACTTTCTTCCTTGTTTCATCAAACAAACATGTTGAGAGCCTTTTTTAGGAAGTGTTTCGGCCATGGAGGATGAATGAAAGAGAAAACAAAATTTTCTAACTTAAAAACAAGCCAAAACCGACCTAGGAGGGTAATTTGGTCATTTTTCCCAATTTAATTCAATTAAATAAAATTAAGCTTTATGTTAGCAAATCAAATTTACACACCTTAAGCTTAATTAAAACATGTCACATGTAACCAATAATAATTAAACATTTTTCATAACAATTATGAAAAATGTTATTCAAATATATAACATTTAAATATCTAAATAATTAATTAATATAATTATTATTATATATGTATTTTATATACATTAAATAACAAATACATATATTAATGACATGTGTCAAAGTCTCATTTGATAATTAATTAATATGTATCAAATCAAATTTTGTATCAAATACAAATACGCATTAATTATTAATTGACCAAAAATTGCCCTTATGCATGTGTTTTCGTTTAACCGTTTAAACGATTCGAATTAACTCATTTAATCTGTTGAAGTATTATGAATAATCTATATTATTCATAACGCGTTGCCAAAGTGCTCAACGAGTACACTTCATATTGTGGGACTCTCTAAGTTTAGGTTTATCCGTCACAAAATCCAATTTTGGGTCCACAATTCACCCACTCATAAATTATGACGACCACAGATAATCTCGCTTAACTATGCAAGTCGAGGTCATTACATACGTACAATCCCTCCGTCACAGGCTATCCATATTATACCTGAGATATAGATAAGAACGTCAAATCCTTATGGTATAATATAGTCGATTTTTAAATTTACGATCTCTAAATAACACTCAGAACTCGCTTCCGAAGTTATACCACAGCCATGGATTTACTAGATCGCAAACACGTGTAGGATGCTTATGCCATGTACACAGGACTGACATATTATATCTTGATACGCACTGGATATCATGAGCATCAGTCCACACCCAACGAACATGCAGAGGTCTGATCTAAATAGATCGGTGACGTGACTGCCATCAAAGTGTGGAGGATAACTCATAGATCCACTGTGGTATCTCAAGTCGAAGTACCACTATGCTCGCTCAACTCGAGAAGATTCATATTGACGTTGGTGTACCATCTATTAGGAAATCTTCAGTGAGTCGTTCAGTGTTTATCAAATAAACACCTACATGTCTATACGAGTCTCCAAAGACTCATGGTTCATTGGGATAAACCATCAGACCAAGTCACGATATACGACATGTACTGGTCTCAATGGATTTTACTAACTGACCCGTGTTAGTAAATCTTGACCATGAACTTTATTTAAGGATATAAAACTTATAATGACGCTTCCCAATGTCAATTACAACATACGTTGTAACTGCGCACTACATTGTAAATCCTAGGGTCTTTGTCTAATATACACGTATCACTAAATCAATTTAGTTTTAATCTAATCATAATTAGATCGAATATGTATATAAAAGACAATAGGTGCTACCATTAAATAAGTAGTATTATGGAAAAATGCATTGTTTGTATTCATGAATCGGACATAAATACGATCCGGATTGGCACTCCGAGCACCAACCCTAACAATTTCTCCCACTTGCTATAGTGCCAATCCACGGTATCATATACACATCTAAATTTGTATCATATACTCATGACCCTCAATAGCTCACCTAGCACTCAAAAGGTAGGCAACAACAAGTAAGCCCGCTATTACAAATTTAGTCTGTCCAACAAACCCAATTGTTTTCCTTAGCCAACATCATTCATATTTTGTAGGACCCAAGTTCTACATCAATATGACTTAGATGCGACATCAATATTGTGCTACAGCTACTGAGTTGTCTATGTATTTAGGGATCAAATCCAAATACTATGCAGACAACCGCAAGCATAATACTAATATCAAAACTTCTAATTTATAAGGTCACTATGTAACTTCATAAGTCAATACTTCATAAGTTACAACTAGTTCTACTAATTCAGTAGAATTAGTGGTGCACTCCCACTGCATCTTTTCTGACTTTATATGACATAGATTATCTAATGTCATAATTAGACTCCAAACTAATTTGATTCTAATGGTTGCATACTATATTCTCCATGAATTAGAAACTCGTTCTTAATATCTCAAAGATAACAAAAGAACATGTTTCAAGACACATCTTATGGTCTACATCGTATCAAAATAGCTCGTAACTATTACGATTAAATTGATATCTTTAATCGCAATAATATAATATTCATTATGCTATCATCATATGATGCATTAGATTGACTAGACATTCTAATCAATTTCTCTTTCGACAAAGGAATCATCATTTACGAAAGATTAATACTATATACAAGAGACACATTAATTGTCAAACATTTATACTAATTGTCACACATATAATATTGCTGTCACAAATATAACAGAGACTACTCCCACTGCTTTCACGGAGAAAAGAAGACTTAGGTAAACCTTTTACCTTATAAACATCTCATTATTACATTAATAATGATAATGTCGTTAAGATATATAACACTAGAAAAAAATTTGTACGCTCCCACTGACCCTACTATCATATGTGTGTTCTTTATGCTTTGATAGAATCAGACAATCCGACTGTTATCAAAATTAGAAAACAAATATTTCTGGAAAGCTTATCTGAGTCTACAATAGACTCTATAAGCTATAAGCTAACTCTTCAAACAAAGAAACCACAACGGATCTCTCATTCGAAGAAACCATTCAGGAACGCTACTTTGCATTCTTTAGCCAAAATACATAGTTTAATATCAACATTAACCAATAGATCTTTAATTGTTCAATTAGTGTGACTAGAGATAATTTTTCTCAGAATCTACAATAGATTACTGAGTATAACTTTTTCTCATTGTCATACTATAAATGTCAAACCTTTAACAAGCTCACTTTGCTTTTGCTGCGCAAACAATTTGCACATTTTATGAACGATTCATAACGAAAGCGCAATCAAGTTCCGAACTTGATCGTAGTAAGTTATAAAAAATATTAGATCTATGGTTTAATGCTAACTTCTGAAATCGACATCAAATATCGCGCTCCCACTATAAGTTATAGGATAATTTTCTTCGATAAAAATAATAGAACCATTAAGTATCAAATACCTTCGCAAATGATTATGACATCCTATTGGACTTATATGGAAGCTGTCTGAGGGTCTTTTCATTTATTAATTATGTAGTTTCATTTATAGTTTATCACTATCACTTTTGACTTCAATAGTCAAGTCTTTTCTTCAATCGTCAACATTTGATGTTACACACCAAGTAATAAAACAATTTTATTACTCGGGATCGTAGAAAAGATATTCTATCAAATAGAATACAATATTCTATCAAATAGAATATAATATTTTATTAAATAGAATAATGATAAACTTTTACTTGTACCTTGTACCTCGAGGCGCAAGTATTTTCAATTATATAACCATTATATAAAAGAAAGATTCAAATCTCAAACCTTTTAAGATTCGAATTTCTACTTATACATATCATATACGTAACTGTAGAAACTAATGGAACCTTAATTAAAAAGATGAATTAGTGTTACTGGAGCATATCCCCAAGAGTATTGAAAACCAATTCGGTAACACTCAATATCAAACGAATCAAATCATATAAGATTCGATTCCTCCCACTGATCAATTCCATCACGATGGAATCATAGAAGAATAATATTGAGTAAGAATCACATTCATTAAATAACTTTAGAACTAATTGCCATAAATTCATATGTTTGATCATATCAAACATCCTTGAACAATTCAAAAACTCACGATGAATTTTAAAATATAGTTTTCAACACTTTAAATAGAATATCTTTGAACCATTCAAAATATTCTATCCGTGTTTCATTAGAAACATATTGAAAGTTCTCGAACCATTCAAGACGTTCAATATATATTCTTTTAGAAACATGTAACTAAGTCATGACAATTCATTAACTAAGTTACGAAGTAAAGAAAACTATCCATGGCAATTTATAATTCATTAAACTACATACTTCCAAAGTATTAGTTTAATAAATCTGTGGTCCAATGACGATTATTGGTTAAATGAGATTTAATCACATCCTGAATACAATATTCATTAAATGGATAAGGATATATGGTGTGATCTTATATCATACTATCCTTTACTATACGGAATAAGCATCTAAAGCTCATGTGATAAAATCTCAAAAAGCATTATTCTAAGTTATTTAGTTAACCAAATATTCTTCTTAATGTTTATCTTCTTATCAATGACACTACTAGTCATATTAAAATATGTAACAACTGTTTATATAGAACAAATGACTATCCAATAGTCACAAGTTCTGATATCAAATATATAAAAAAAAAATCATTAAACATTATTTTAAATAACTAGATGAGAGATCTGGTATCCAATACTTACAATTGTCGTATTGTGAGAATCAATATTCTCTATACACAACTATACACATCTCATTTCTTTAGCTTTATAATTGTCTTCAATTATTCACAACAATTGCAAATAATTGATTAGCAACTGTGTCAAACACGTGACTTCTTAAAAGTCACTAAAGCTAATAAACGTCATTATAAGATAAATAAATATCTAATGGAGTTTTTAATGCCAGTCAAGAATCTCGAGACATGAACTAATACACGTCAATTCTCCGCACAAGAAACTATACTCTCTAGATAATTATATCCTAAAACAGATATCTATTTATATACTTATCGTGACTTAGAAACTAAATCACTAACCATCTTGATTTTCAAGAAAATCGGAACAACACGGTTCCCGATGGTTTTGACTAATCTAATAATATCCAAGTCTACTAACATTCTAGAACATATTCTAGAAATACGCAACCATAAGTGAAGTCAGAAAACATATAAATAATATGCATGCAGTGGATTAGAATTTTAATTCTATTAACGATATAGAATAAAGGAAAACTAACAAACGACACTTTCCATAATATTACACACTGCTTTAGTTATGGATTTTTAACCCAGAAATGTCTCCCACTACTTTACGTCATACCGTAATCCCCAACGAAAAACGGGAATTCAATAATTAAATTGAATTCCATAGTGAGAGGTGGACCCCATGAATATATTTCGACTCACAGATTTGGCATGATCTCGCCTATATATATTCATTAGGTAGACAACTCATTGTCAATCACACTCACTGTGACTCCGGATTTTGGTCCTGACCGTTTCTTGTTATGACAGCTTTGACACGTTCACAAGGAGACTTATCAAGCTTCACTTACCAATGACAAACTCAAGCTACCAATGTAGTCCTGACAACTTTGGCACATTCATGATTTCCACTTTCACTCGAATTTGTCTAGTATAAAATATACATCCGGCATGGATAAAATTCTATCAACTACACCCTCACTGCTTTGGCACTTTCTCGGATGCAGCCATAGAAAGATACCTATAAACCGTATTGACAAGACAGACCAAGAAACATGCATCCAATACATGTCACTTTAATGCCTTATTTAAGCGGGGATATTCCACAAGAAAGTTTTGCTTTATATCAAATACAGAGTTAAATCTAGATCAACTTCTAAACAGTTCAATTCTACCTTAGAAAACATAACTTAACTTAACATTAAATTTTCGTTATGTTTCCCGTTAGCGTAGAACCAAAAAGTCAAGAAATATCTAAATTACATGCATGTGCAAACATCAAAATTGGATTATATATCATATATCTGTTGGGGTTTTGGGCAAAGGGCGCGGCGGAAGCGCTGTTCGGGCGAAATCATAATTTTAAAATTGTTTAAATTACCGAATATTATTCAATATCAAATATGAATAATTCATTCATATTTCACCTAAATATATTTATTCAATATCAAATAACGACATAAATAGTTAAGAAACGTCGCGAAACTTTTACGAAAACGTTTTTCCGTAAAATGGAATAAAACACGTTTTTGACCGAACCGACTACCCAATACACATGAGGCCTGCCCATGTCAGCCCCAATAGTATTAGGGCAGTTCATGGGCTGCCCTAACATTGAAAAATTCACTGTTTGGGAAGCCGTCACCCGGTTGGCTCAAAAGTCACCCGGTAACGCCGTTTTTCGCCGTTTTCGTATATTTTAATTCCAAAACAATTTCTGGCAATTGTTCCAATACCTAAAACACATACATTACATTCATATGACATCATTTTCATCATCATAAATCCAGAATTTCCAGATCTGATCCAGAAGCCAATATATCAATTTTTCATGCTTTAATCCAACTTTTTCAACATTAATCAAATTAATCACAACACCAATCCAAGCCACCACAATTGAAGCACCCAAGAACAATTTTAGGCATTACAAGAGTGGTCATAACACTCTAGAATGGCAACATATCATCAAATGATCAAATTGAACAAATATTACAATAATATCATTCAAAACAACTTCACACGTGCACCAAGCCTTCAATTCCATCCTCCAAATCAAAAGCCCCAAATTTATAGAAAAGAAGAAACCCTAGAATCAATCTAGATAATCAAGAAACAAGAAACATGCTTTCTAAGCTTAGGGACATATAAAATTACCTTTAATTCTCATAATTCCTTAAGCCTTTTTCCTTGATTTTCTTCATTTTCATCTTGAATCATCAAGCAACAATTTGAGAGCTTTTGGAGGATATAAATTCAGCCATGGCAAGCTGAATGAAAAATAAAACAAAATTTTCTAATTTAAACAAGCTTTGCCGACTTTGGGGGGTATTATGGTCATTTTTGCCAATTTAATTTAATTAAATATAATAAGCTTTAATTTGAAAAATCAAATTTGCACACTTAAAGCTTAATAAAATCATGCCATTTGTAACCAATAATAATCAAATATTTTTCATAACAATTATGAAAAATAATATTATTTAATTATTCAAATATTTAAAATTTAAATATCTAAATAATTAATTAATTAATATAATAATAATTATTATATATGTATTTTTATTTACATTAGATAACAAATACATGTATTAATGGCTTGTGTCAAAGTCTCATTTGACAATTAATTAATGTGTATATAATCAAATTATGTATCAAATACAAATACACAATAATTACGATTGACCAAAAAATGTCCTTATGCATGTGTTTTCGTTTAACCGTTTAAACTATTCGAATTAACTCATTTAATCCGATGAAGTATTATGAATAATCTGTATTATTCATAATGTGAGACTCTCTAAGTTTAGGTTTATCCGTCACGAAATCTAATTTCGTGTCCATAATTCACTCATTCATGAATTATGACGACCACAGATAATCTTGCTAAACTATGCAAGTCGAGGTCATTACATACATATAATCATTTTGTCACAGCTATCCATATTATACTTGGGATATAGATAAGAACGTCAAATCCGTATGGTATAATATAGTCGAATTTTCAAATTTACGATCTCTAAATAACACTCGGAATTTATTTCCGATGTTATACCACGGCTATGGATTTACTAGATCGCAAACACGTGTAGGATGCCTATGCCCTGTACACAGGACTGATGGATTCTATCTTGATATGCACATGATATCATGAGCATCAGTCCACACCCAACGAACATGTGGAGGTCTGATCTAAATAGATCGGTGACGTGACTGCCATCAAAGTGTGGAGGATAACTCATATATCCACAGTGGTATCTCAAGTCAAAGGACCACTTTGCTCACTCAACTCGAGAAGATTCATATTGACATTTGTGTACCATCTATTAGGAAATCTTCAGTGAGTCGTTCGGTGTTTATCAAATAAACACCTACATGTCTATACGAGTCTCCCGAGATTCATGGTTCATTGGGATAAATCATTGGACCAAGTCACGATATACGACATGTACTGGTCTCAGCGGAGTTTACTAACCGACCTGTGTTAGTAAATCTTGACCAGAAATTTTATTTAAGGATATACAACTTATAGTGAGGCTTCCAAATGTCAATTATAAACTACGTTGTAACTGCGCACTACATTGTAAATCATAGGGTCTTTGTCTAATATATAAGTATCACTAAATTGGATTTAGTTTCAATCTAATCATAATTATATATCTAATTGCAATTAAATCGAATATGTATATAAAAGACAAGAGGTGCTACCATTAAATAAGTGATATTATGGAAAAAAGAAATTGATCGTATTAATGAAACGAACATAAATACGATCCGGATTGACACTCCGAGAACCAACCCTAACAATATCAAGCATGACAAATGTAATGGATGAAGGATCAGACCTACTCTGATACCATTTTTGTTAGGGTTTTGGCGCGAGCGCAGCGGAAACGCGTGGTTCAGGTGAAATCATAATTTTAAAATTTTTTAAATTACCGAATAAATTATTCAATATCCAATATAAATAATTCATTCATATTTCACCTAAACATATTTATTCGATATCAAATAGTGACATAAATAGTTAAGAAACATCGCGAAACTTTTACGAAAATATTTTTCCGCAAAATGACAAAAAACACATTTTTGACCGAACCAACTACCCAATGTACATGAGGGCTGCCCAGGTCAGCCCCAATAGTACTAGGGCAGTTCATGGGCTGCCCAAACAGTGACCAATTCACTTTTTGGGCAGCCGTCACCCGGTTGGCTCAAAAGTCACCTAGTAACGCCGTTTTCTCATATTTCAACTCCGAAATAGTTTCCGGCAATTGTTCCAACACCCAAAACACATCCAATACATTTATATGACATAATTTTCATCACCACAAATAGTTTTTCAGATCTGATCCAGAAAACAAAAATATCAATTTTTCATGCTTTAATCCAACTTTCTCAACATTAATCACATTAATCACAACACCAATCCAAGCCACCACCAATGAAGCACCCAAGAACAATTCTAGGCATTACAAGAGTAGTCATAACACTCTAGAATGACAACATATCATTAAATGATCAAATTAAACTAATATTACAATAATATCATTCAAACTTTCTTTACACATATATATAGCCTCCAAATCCATCCTCTAAAGTAAAAAGCCCTAATTTATAAGAAAGTAGAAAACCCCAGAACAATTCTAGATATTCAAGAACAAGAAACAAACTTTCTAAGCTTAGGGATATTGAAGATTTTCTTCACTTTCTTCCTTGTTTCATCAAACAAACATGTTGAGAGCCTTTTTTAGGAAGTGTTTCGGCCATGAAGGATGAATGAAAGAGAAAACAAAATTTTCTAACTTAAAAACAAGCCAAAACCGACCTAAGAGGGTAATTTGGTCATTTTTCCCAATTTAATTAAATAAAATAAAAATTAAGCTTTATGTTAGCAAATCAAATTTGCACACCTTAAGCTTAATTAAAAATGCCACATGTAACTAATAATAATTAAACATTTTTCATAACAATTATGAAAAAGAATATCATTTAATTATTCAAATATTTAACATTTAAATATCTAAATAATTAATTATTATAATTATTATAATTATTATTATATATGTATTTTTATTTACATTAAATAATAAATACATATATTAATGACATTTGTCAAAGTCTCATTTGACAATTAATTAATATGTATCAAATCAAGTTTTGTATCAAATACAAATACACATGAATTATTAATGACCAAAAATTGCCCTTATGCATGTGTTTTCGTTTAACCGTTTAAACAATTCGAATTAACTCATTTAATTCGATGAAGTATTATGAATAATCTACATTATTCATAATGTGTTTTCCAAGTGCTCAACGAGTACACTTCATATTGTAGGACTCTCTAAGTTTAGGTTTATCCGTCACGAAATCCAATTTTGTGTCCATAATTCACCCACTCATAAATTATGACGCCACAGATAATCTCGCTAAACTATGCAAGTCGAGGTCATTGCATATGTATAATCCCTCTGTCACAGACTATCCATATTATACTTGGGATATAGATAAGAACTTCAAATCCTTATGGTATAATTTTAAATTTACGATCTCTAAATAACACTCGGAACTTGCTTCCGAAGTTATACCATAGCCATGTATTTACTAGATCGCAAACACGTGTAGAACACATATGCCCTGTACACAGGACTGACAGATTCTATCTTGATACGCACTGGATATCATGAGCATTAGTCCACACCTAACGAACATGCGGAGGTCTGATCAAAGTTTGGAGGATAACTCATATATCCAATGTGGTATCTGAAGTCGAAGGACCACTATGCTCGCTCAACTTGAAAAGATTCCTATTAACGTTGGTGTACCATCTATTTAGAAATCTTCAGTGAGTCGTTCAATGTTTATCAAATAAACACATATTAGATATGTATATAAAAGACAAGAGGTGCTACCATTAAATAAGTAATATTATGGAAAAAAGGCATTGTTCGTATTCATGAATCAGACATAAATACGATCAGGATTGACACTCCGAGCACCAACCCTAATAGTATAGCCTTCCAAGATTAGATCAACTCCCCCGTAGCACAAACGAAACTTTGATGTACCCTTGAGGTACCTGAGAATCCATTTTACTGCCTCCAAGTGTTGCTTTCCAAGATTAGAGAGAAAACAGCTCACTACACCCATTGCGTGTGCAATATCTGGCCTGATACATACCATTGCATATATTAGGCTTCCACAGCCGACGAAGAATTTGTATTGATGACATCTCCTCTATCTATTTCTTGGATGAGGGACACGAACTCTTGCTTAGTTTGAAATGGTGCGCTAGCGAACGCTGATTGGTTTGGCTTTATGTATATCGAACCTCCCGATTATCTGTTCAATATAAATTTCATGTGAAAGCCATAACTTCTTGTTCTGTCTATCACGAACAATCTCTATTCCCGAAATCTGTTGAGCTGGTCCTAAGTCTTTCATGTCAAAAGACTTGGAGAGTTCCTTCTTCAGTTGGCTAATCTTCTCTGCTTCTTGTCCAACAATCAACATGTCGTCCACATATATAGAAGAGCAACGAAATTTCCATCTGGAAACCTCTGAATGTATACACATTGATTTGCTGCAGTTCTTTTTTAGCCTGACCCACCATGAATGAGTCAAACTTCTTGTACCACTGCCTCAGTGCTTGCTTGAGCCCGTCCAAGCTCTTTTTTAGCTTGCAAACAAGGTTTTCTTTTCCTGAAACCTTGAATCTTTCTGGCTGCTCCATGTAGATTTCTTCATTTAGATAACCATGAAGAAATTTTGTTTTGACATCCATCTGTTCAAGATCCAAGTTCAAACTGGCTACCAATCCTAGGATAACTCGGATTGAAGCTATCTTTACCACCGGTGAAAAAATCTCATCAAAGTCAATTCCATTTTTCTGTAGGAATACTTTGACTACTAGCCGAACTTTGTGTTTCACCACATTTCTGCTGCCATCTTTCTTGAGCTTGAACACCCATTTGTTCTTCAGTGCCTTCATTCCATGTGGGAGCTTGACTATCTCATAAATGTTATTTTTCTGCAGATATTCCATTTCATCATGCATTGCGTGCAACCATTTGTATTTTTCTTTATGAGATACAGCTTCGTTGAAGGTTTCTGGCTCCCCCTCGTTAGTAAGAAGAATGTATTATGATCCTGAGTATCTGGATGATGGAATCTGGCCTCGCTCAGATCTTCGTACTAGAGGTTCCTTGGTTTCTGGAGGTATGTCGACATTCAGATTTGTGGATGATCATATAGCATCTGATGGAGCAGGTTGCAGCTCCCCCTGCTTAACACCACCTTCCTCCTCTGGTTCTGCTTCTGGCATGTCTTGCACCCCATCATCTGTGGCCATTCGTGTTGGTGTTGGGGTTGTGTTTGGATTTGCATCGGCTTTGTTGGCACTGGAATTAGAAGACATCTTGGACTTTTCAATGTCTTTTATTGTCTGGTCTTCGAGAAACACTATATCATTAATTCTGATGACCTTCATTTCCTTCGGGTCCCATAGCCTGTATCTGTAGGGGTTTTAGGGGCAGAATCCGGTAACGCAGCGGAAGCGGTGGAAAATCAAATTTTCCGATTTCAAAAACTTTTTCTCGGATTAATTAAATAAACATATTTATTTGATTATCCAATAATCAAATTATGAAATAAAATTCAATAAATCATATTTAAGTGAATTTACCGAATTGCCCTTACACTTGGTATTTAGTCCATTTTAGTTCGAAATTGATCTAATCAATTTTGAATGATTTTAAATCATTTCTAAGATGAACTTAGCATGTTCAAAACATCAAAACACCAAAAGCACCAAAAATCCCAAATTTCTAATCCTTGGCCGAATGCACCTCCAAGTTGCCATTTTGTGTACTTTGTCATTTCATGCATCAAAACACATCAAGATGTAATCCAATGAACATGAAACTTTATATGCATCATATACACATCCAAATGCACAATATATATGAAAATCCCCAAATTTGGAATTGATCATGAACCCTAATTTTTTAATTTCATCAAATTGGACAAATTAGTCAAAATTGGTTAAATCCAATACTTCAATCATCTTTCTTCCATCCAATCAAAGTCTCAACACAATGAAACAACTCAAGATCAAATCTAGGTCATCTAAGACTGGGTCAACAACTATAGATTAGCAACATGGTTTCCAAAACCTTAAAAGAACACTTATAACTACACTAGTCACAAGCTTTCTCCATTATACATGCTCTACACTTTCACCAAACATTTATCCATCAAAAACACAAAGAATAAAGAATAGAAAAACTCAAGAACATCACAAGATGTTGCCCACAACAAGAGGAACAAATTACTCTCTAATGGAAGGTTGGAAATACTTACTATTTTCCAAGCTTTTCTTGATTTTTCTTTCTTTTCTCTCTAGCATTCTTTGCCTTCCTTTAATGGAGTTTTTGGTTAAAGTGAATTAGGTTAAGAATGAAATGAAATGAAAAACAATATATACTTAGACAACATTTGCCTTGGCCGAAATTACCTAGCCAAATACAAGTTTTTGCAATTTCAATTTCATTTCACTTTACATTTGGTCAACTTGCATAAATATCCAAATAACACTTTATTAGATATTTAATTAAGTCAACAAATGCAACTAAGAAAAATATAACTCTTATATTTAAGTGTTATGGCCGAATTTAATGAAAAATAAAGGAAAAAAATATTTTCATTTTCAAACAACTTTGAACAAATATCTTAAGAAGTCAAAATCAATTTGACAACCTTTTCCTTTAATGTATAAGTCAACAATTGCAACTTATAATCATTTCCTAACTTTATCATTTGGTGATATATTTATATTTTAATTATATTAATCATTTAACAATTAAATAATTAAATAATTAATTAAATACAAATATATCAAATATATGTATTATATTTACCTAAATATCTCAAATACATATATTAATGATATATGTCAAATACCTTTATTTGACTATTTATTAATGTGCATTTAATAATATCATATATTAAATACAAATACACATTAATTAGGAAATGACGGTTCGGCCCGTTCGCATGTATTTTTCGTTTAACGATTAAACGATTTATAAATAATCATCATTATTCATAAATGTTGCTCTAGTGCTCTACGAGTATGTTTCATTATTGAGACTCTCTAGATTCAGGTATATCCGTCACGAAATCTAATTTCGTGTCCATAATCTATCCACCCGTAGATTATGACGATCACAGATAAACTAGCTGAATCATACAGGTCGAGGTCATTGCATACGTATAATCTCTCCATCACAGGTATCCGGATAATTCCCAGATATATAGATGTAAACGTCAAATCTCTATAGGTATTATCCCGTCGACGTATTCATTAGCAATCTGTAAATAACAATCGGAACTTACTTCCGAAGTATACTGTGGCCACAGATTTAACAGACTGCTAAATATATATGGACTACCTATGCTCTGTACACAGAACTGACGGATCCTATCTTGACACACACATGATATCCTGAGGATCAGTCCACACCCAACGAACAGGCGGAGGTCTGATCTAAATAGATCGGTGACGTGACTGCCATCTAAGTGTGGAGGATGTCTCATACATCCACAATGGTATCTCAAGTCGAAAGACCACTATGCTACTCAACCCGAGAATATTCTTATTGACGTTGGTGTATCATCCATTAAGAATCTTCGGTGAGCCGTTCAGTGTTTATCCACTATAAACACCTACACGTCTATACGAGTCTCCATAGACTCATGGTTCATTGGGATAAACCATCGGACCAAGTCTCGATATACGACATGTAATGGTCTCAACGGATTTGACTAACCGACCCGTGTTAGCAAATCTTGACCAGAAACTATGTTTGATAATAATCATATAGTAGTGACACTTCCCAATGTCAATTACAAACTAACTTTGTAACTGTGTACTGCATTATATATTATCGGGCCTTTGTCTAATATATACATATCACTAAACCACATTTAGTTTCAATCTAATCGTAATCATATCGAATACGTATATAAGAACAAGAGGTGCAACCATAAATAAGTAATATTATGGAATAAGAGGATGTTCGTATTCATGAATCATACATAAATACGGTCCGGATTGGCGCTCTGAGCACCAACCCCAACAGTATCCAAATTCCTCATCTCCATAGCCTATGAAGATGCATGGAGTAGTCATTGCATCGAGCTTCTACTTGAGCTCATTGGATACATGTGCAAAGGCTAAACAACTGAATGTTCTGAGGTAAGAATATGAGGGATTCTTACCAGACAACACTTTCTTCGGAATCTCAAAGTTCAACGGTACTGATGGTGATCTGTTGATCAGATAGCAGGCGGCACGAACAGGTTCTCCCCAGAATGGCTTTGGCAGCTTAGTCATGATGATCATGCTTCTGACTTTCTCCATAATGATGTGGTTCATCATTTCAGTGACATCATTGTGTTGTGGGGTGCGTGGAACAGTCATTTCGTGTCGAATATCGTGACTTCTGCAGTAAGCATCAAACTCCCTGGAAGTGTATTCGCCTTCATTGTCTGTGCGAAGGCACTTCAGTTTCTTCCCTGTTTCACGCTCGACCATGGCATAGAACAGTTTGAAATAGTCCATGACCTGATCATTTGATTTCAGAAAATACATCCATACTTTCCGAGAATCATCGTCAATAAAAGTCAGAAAGTATTTATTACCGCATAGTGAATTTACCTCCAAGGTACCACAAACATCAGAGTACACCAGACTGAGTAACTGTGATCTCATTGTAGAAGAGAAATTGAAAGAGACTCTATGTTGCTTATGTTGGGGTTTTGGGCGATGGGGCGCAGCGGAAGCGCGGGTCTAGCGAAATTGTATTTTAAAACTTTTTTAAAAATATCGAATAAATTATTCAATATCTAATATGAATAATTTATTCATATTTCACCTAAACCTATTTATTTAATATCAAATATTAACATAAATAATGTTGAAAACTCGCGAAACTTTTACGAAAACAGTTTTTCCGCAAAATGACGTAAAATACGTTTTTTTACCGAACCGACTACCCGACACTCATGGAAACTGCCCATGTCAGATCCAATAGTGTCGGGGCAGTTCATGGGCTGCCCGAACAGTGACGGATTCACTGTTTCAAATACTTTGTAAATGATTAAGTGACAGTTCAATCGATATCAAATATCGCTCACACTACAAGTTATAAGATAATTTTCTTCAATAAGAAAACAACAGAATCATTAAGTATCAAATACTTTGTAAATGATTTTGACATCCTATTGAACTTATACGGAAGATATCTAAGGGTCTTTTCATCTTATTAATTACGTAGTTCCACTTATAGTTTATCATTCTCACATTTGACTTCACTAAGTCAAGTCATTTCTATAATCGTCAACATCCAATGTTAACCTACCAAGTAATAAAATAATTTTATTACTCGGGATCGTAGAAAAGATATTCTATCAAATAGAATACAATATTCCATTAAATAGAATTAATGATAAACCTTTCACTCGTACCTCCGAGGCACAAGTATTTTCAATTATATAACCATTATACAAAAGAAAATTTCAAATATCAAACTTTTCAAGATTCGAATTTTCTACTATACATATCATATATGTAACTGTAGAAACCAATGGAACTTTAATTAAAGAGATGAATTAGTGTTATTGGAGCATAACCCCAAAAGTATTGAAAACCAATTCGGTAACACTCAATATCAAAGAATCAAATCATATAAGATTCGATAACTCCCACTGACCAGTTCCATCACAATGGAATCGTGGAAGTTTAATAATGAGTAAGAATCATATTCATTAAATAACTACAGAACTAATTGCCTTAAATTCATGTGTTTGATCAAATCAAACATCTTCGAACAATTCAAAGACGCGCAATGAATTTCTAAGGATATAGTTTTCAACACTACAGATAGAATATCTTTGAACTATTCAAAATATTCTATCCGAGTTTCATTAGAAACATATTGACAGTTCTTGAACAATTTAAGACATTCAATATGTTCTCTATTAGAAACACGTAACTAAGTTATGACAATTCATCAACTGAGTTATGAAGCAAAGAAAACTCTACAAGGCAATTTCTAATTCATTAAACTACACACATCCAATGTATTAGTTTAATAAATCAGTGATCCAATGACAATCAATGGTTAAATGAGATTTAACCACAACCTGAATACAATATTCATTAAATGGATAAAGATATGTGGTGTGATCTCATATCAGACCATCCTTTACCATAAAGAATGAGCATCTAATGCTTTTACGATAAAATCTCATAAAACACAGTTCTAAGTTATTTATTCTACCGAATATTTTTTTTAATGTTTATCTTTCATTAATGACACTACTAATCGCTTTAAAAATATAACAACTGTTTATACAGAACAAGTAACTATCCAATAGTCACAAGTTCTGATATCAAATATCAAAACAGTTATTAAACATTATTTTAATTAACTAGACGGGAGATCCGGTATCCAATACCTACAGTTGTCGTATTCTAAGAATCGATATTCTTTATACATAACTATACGTATCTCCTTTCTTTAGCTTTATAATTTGCGTTCAATTATTTACAACAATTGTAAATAATCGATTAGCAAACTGTGTCAGGCACGTGACTTCTGAAAGTCACTAAAGCTAAGAAACGTCATTATAAGACAAACAAATACTAAAGGGGTTTCCTTAATGCCAGTCAATAATCTCGAGACATGAACCATTCAAGTCAATTCTTACTGCATAAGAAACAATTCTAACTAGACTATTATATCCTAAAACATATATCCTATTTAGATTACCTAATCATGACTTAGTAACTAAGTCACAAACCATCTTGATTTTCAAGAAAATTGGAACAACAGTTCCCGATGGTTTCAACTAATCTAATAATATCTAAGTCTACTGTCTTTCTAGAACCTATTCTAGAACTACGCAACCATAAGTAAAATCAGAAAACCTATATTCATGTAATATACTATGCAGTGGATTAGAAATTTAAATCTATAAACAATATAGAATATAAGGAAAACAAAGCAGTAAATTCCAAAATACTACACACTGCTTAAGTTATGGATTTTTTAACCCATGAGTGTCTCCCACTACTTTACGTAATACTGTAATCCCCAACGGACAACGGGAATTCGATAATTAAATCAAATTCCATAGTGAGAGTAGGATCCCATGAATATATTTCGACTCACAGCTTTGGCACGTTCTCGCCTACGTATATTCATTAGGTAGACAACTCTTTGTCAATCACTCACCAGCGACTCTTGGTTTTGGTCCTGACCGTTTCTCGCTATGACAGCTTTGGCACGTTCACAGAGAGGCGTATCAAGGCTACACTTGTCAATGACATACTCAGGCTACCGGTGTAGTCTTTAACAGCTTTGACACGTTCAGGATTTACACTTTCACTTGAATTTGTCCAGTATCATTATACAACCGGTATGGATAATAATTCTATAACTACACCCTCACAGCTTTGGAACGATCTCGGATGCACTTATAGAAAAATACTCATAAACCGTACTGATAAGACGGACCAAGAAATATGTATCCAATACATATTACTTTACATCCATATTTAAAAAAGGGGATTTTCCTACGGAAGTTATACTCTACATTCAATGCAGAATTTTAATCTAAATCATTTTCTAAACATTTCAATTCAACTTTAGAAAACATAACACAATTTAACTATTAAATTTCCGTTATATTTTCCGTTAACGTAAAACCGAAAAGTAAAGAAACATATATAGATTACAAGCATGTGCGAACATTAAAATTGGATTATATATCATATATCAAGCATGAATAATGTAATGGATGAAGTATCAGACCTGCTCTGATACTATTTTTGTTGAGGTTTTGGGCGATGGGGCGCAGCGGAAGCGCGGGTCAGGCGAAATTGTATTTTAAATTTTTTTCAAAAATACCGAATAAATTATTCAATATCTAATATGAATAATTTATTCATATTTCACCTAAACCTATTTATTTAATATCAAATATTAACATAAATAATGTTGAAAACTCGCGAAACTTTTACGAAAACAGTTTTTCCGTAAAATGACGCAAAACACGTTTTTGACCGAACCGACTACCTGACACTCATGAAAACTACCCAGGTCAAATCCAATAGTGTCGGGGTAGTTCACGGGCTGCCCGAACAGTGACGGATTCACTGTTTGGACAGCCGTCACCCGGTTGGCTCAAAATCCACCCGGTAACGCCGTTTTTGGCCGTTTTTGCTTATTTCAAGTCGGAAACACTTTCCGGAAATTATGCCAACTCTTAAAACACATCCATTACATTCATAAGACATCAAAAACATCCCATAATTCCAGTTTAACCAAATCTGATCCAGAAAACCGAAATCACCAAAATACATGCTTTAAATCCAATTTTTCCATGATTAATCTAATTAATCAAACACCAATCAAAGTCACCGAATATGAATAACCCAAGAACAATTCTAGGTGCCATAAGAGTGGTCACAAGACTCTAAAATAGAAACTCATCAACAATTGATAAAATTAGAAACTAATTACAATAATTACTTCCAATTTCAACTTCACACATACATGATCTTCCATCTCCATCAACCACAAACAAAAGCCCCAAAAATTTCAGATTCAAGGAAACCCTAGAACCCTTCTAACAACTCAAGAATGAAGAAACTAAATTTCTAAGCTTAGGGTTATGGTAGATTACCTTTAATCCTCCATTTCCTTAGCATTTTTCTTGAATTTTTCCTTTGAATCTTCATGGATTCTTCAAACAATTTGCAAACCCATTTTGTTTTCTTTTTGTTTCGCCAATGGTGGAAGTAAACAAGAGAGAGAAAATAATTTTTCAATTTAAATAGGGAGAGTCACGAAAATTAGGGTATTTTTGTCCAAAAGAAAAAATTAAATCAATTAATTTAATGCTTACTTTATTTCAACAAATCAAAATTGGACAAATGAAGCCTAATATAAAGACATGTCATGTATTCCAATAACAACTTACCATATTTCATAACAATTAATGAAAAAGGTTAATTAATTAATCATTTTAATATTTAACAATTAAATATCAAATAATCAATTATTATTATTATTATTATTATTATTATTATTATTATTATATATGTATTTTTATTTACAATAAATAATAAATACATATATTTATGGCATGTGTCAAAATCTCATTTGACGAATAATTAATGTGTATCTAATCGTATTATGTATCAAATACAAATACACAATACTTATTATCGGATAAAATTCCTTATTGCATGTGTTATCGTTTAACCGATTAAATGATCCAGATTAACTCATTTAATTCGATGAAGTATTATGAATAATCCGTATTATTCATATCGCGTTGCCCAAGTGCTCAACGAGTACACTTCATATTGTGGGACTCTCTAAGTTTAGGTATATCCGTCACGAAATCCAATTTCGTGTCCATAATCCACCAACTCATGGATTATGACGACCACAGATAATCTTGCTAAACTATACAAGCCGAGGTCATTGCATACGTATAATCCCTCCGTTACAGGCTATCCGTATTATACATGTGATATAGATAAGAACGTCAAATACGTTCGGTATAATACAGTCGACTTTCAATTTTACGATCACGAAATAAAACTCGAAATTGGTTTCCGACGTTATACCACGGCCATGGATTTACTAGATCGTAAACACGTGAGGATGCTTATGCCCTGTACACAAGACTGACAGATCTTATCTTGATACGCACAGGATATCATGAGCATCAGTCCACACCCAACGAACAGGCGGAGGTCTGATCATGTCTAGATCATTGACGTGACTGCCATCAAAGTGTGGAGGATAGCTCATATATCCACGGTGGTATCTCAAGTCGAAGGACCACTATGCTCGCTCAACTCGAGAAGGTTCCTATTGACGTTGGTGTACCATCTATTAGGAAACCTTCAGTGAGTCGTTCAGTGTCTTATCAAATAAACACCTACATGTCTATACGAGTCTCCCGAGACTAATGGTTCACTGGGATAAACCATCAGACCAAGTCACGATATACGACATGTATTGGTCTCATCAGATTTTACTAACCGACCCGTGTTAGTAAATCTTGACCATGAACTTTATTTAAGGATATACAACTAATAGTGTGCTTCCCAATGTCAATTACAAACTACGTTGTAACTGCGCACTATACTGTAAATCCCAGGGTCTTTGTCTAATATACACGTATCACTGAATCAGATTCAGTTTCGATCTAATCGAGATTAAATCGAATAAGTGTATGAAAGACAAGGGTGCTACCAGTAAAATTAGTAATATTATGGAAAATTGAACCGCTCGTATTAATGAATCAGACATAAATACGATCCGGATTGGCACTCGGAGCACCAACCCTAACAGCTTACCGAAAAGGCAAAGGTTGCAAGGATCTATAGCAGCATTTTTGGAGACAGTGATTAGATCCTTCTTTGTCAAGATAGACAACCTCATTTCACTCATGTGACCGAGTCTCTGGTGCCACAGATTCTGAGAAGCCTCTGGTTCAGCTACATTGAGGCTTTTTGCACAAATCTTCACATGAGTCTTGTATAGAGTTCCACAAATATGTCACCGGGCGATGACCATGACACCTTTTATCATTCTCCAAGTGTCATTGCTGAAGTGGCTAGCATAACCCTGTTTGTCAAGGGCTACCCCCGAGAGTAGATTAAGCCGAAGTTCTGGAACATGTCTCACCTCCTTCAGGGTTATTGTATACCCTACATTTGTCTGCAACTATATTTCACCAATTCCCACTATCTGAAAAGAACTGGCATTCCCCATCTTCACTGCTCCAAAGTCTCTTGCTTTGTATGTTGTGAAGAAATCCTTGTGAGGAGTGACGTTGTAGGATGCTGCAGTATCTACCACCCACTCGACATCTTGAGTTGCGGTGTGAATGCATGTTTCTTCCTGGCCGGAGCATATAGCTACATCTCATGTGGTAACTACTAGTGTCTCGTCATCATTTTTCTTCGGCTGGTTATTGCTTTGTCACTGCTCTCGTTGTAGTTTCCGACAATTCTTCTTTAGGTGGCCTTCTATGCCACAGTGGAAGAACTTGTATGTAGGCTTTCTCCCGTCCTTGGATTTGCCCCTACTTTTGCTTCTGCCTCTCCATTTACCTTGATTTTTCTCATGTTGTCTTCCTCGATGCTTCGAGATAATGGCTTCTGTTTGATCTGAGCCAAAGTCTTTTCTTCTGGCTTCTTCATTAGACATGGCGTCTTTTACCATAGGCATGGTAAGTTTGCCTCCTTGAGCTGAGTTGCTGAGAGTAACCACTAGTGTCTCCCAACTATCAGGAAGAGAACTGAGTAGCAAGAGGGCTTGAACTTCATCTGCCAATTGCTTGTCTACTGCAGACAACTGGTTCACCAGGCTTTGGAACTCGTTGGTGTGTTCTGCAACGGAAGTTCCACTCCGTAGCTTCAGGTTCACCAAATGCCTCATGATTAAGGTTTTATTCCGAGCTGTTTTGGCCTGGAACATGTCTTCCAATTTCCTCCACATTTCATAAGCATCTGTATCCTGGCTACGTGGTGGAAGACACTGTGACCGATCCACTGTCTAATCTGACCCATAGTTCTGTTATTGAGTTTATTAAAGTCATACTCTTTAACAGATTCTGGTCTCACTCCCTTCACCTCGATAACATCAAATAAATCTTTACAGTTTATATAATCTATCATCCGAGGTCTCCAGAGGGAGTAATTAGTTGCTGTCAGCTTGATCATTGCACCAGAAGGGGAATCTTCCATTTCCATTTTAAGTTTTAAAGTCTAAAATGAAAATAGATTAAAATCGGGGCTGAATTTCACAAATCGGAGGTCACTATTACGTCCATAACGGTCAAAAATGGTGGATTAGACACTTCGTTGGTCCAAATCCGACTCAGTGACTGATTTGTAAATTTCTAAAACTTCATGGGGCTAAACTGGAAAATTTCAAAGACTTCAGGGGGCTCAGTGAAATTTACCAGGTTGATGATGTGGCTGACACGTGGCTGCTGACGTGGCAAAAGTGAGATCAGTTTGCTGATGTGGCTGACACGTGTCGATGATGTGGCTGCTGATTGTGTGATGACGTGGCGCTGACTGGGCGTTGACGTGTGCTGACGTGGCGCTGACGTGGACGCCACGTAATCGTCTTCAACCTCTGAATGGCGCGTGAAGCGCGTGACCGAGACTGGGAGTGACGCGTCAGCGCGTGCGGCGTCTCTGGACGTCGGATTTGTCGCCGGAAAATACTACCGAACTCGTCTCGATGTGAACTAGCTGATGGTATCCTCAAAATTAATTTTTGACAACTTTGCCGAAACCTGAATTTTCCGAACCAAAGCTCTATACCACTTGTTGTGATTCTCTGATCACTCTAGAGTGTATTTGAAGGAAAAACCGAAACTCTATTACTACAAGAATAGAATTACAAAGTATTGACACTTTACAAAAAACCTTCACTCTAACACTCTCAAAGCTCTCTAACACTTGAAGCTTTACAAATTTGGGATGATCTAAGCTTAAGAATAAGCTCTGTATTTATAGTCATGATTTGGCTTACATTTTCAACACTTCTACAGTGTTTTCCACCATTCACTCCCTAATTTCATGGCAATTTCAATCACCACCGAAAGTTGCCTTGGCAGCTTCTGTTTTGTGCATGGCAGCAACTCATGGTAGTTGAATGGTGCATGGGAAGCTTCTAATCATTGCCATGCAGCTGGACTTTACACAAATCAGCCCCTGCAAGTTGCAGCACTTGTTGGAATTTGGGGACGACGGACAGCTCTTGTAGTACCACAATTCCAACGCACTTTGGGCAGTTTCTGTGTGTCGGAAACAGCCCCCAGCCGTCCCACAACAGCCCCAATAGTTCTGAAATTTTTACAGTAGGTATGGAGTGTGTTTGTTTTACCGAAACAGTCCCGAAAATAATCCCGAAACTGCCATTGTTATGCAGAAAACTGGAAAACTTCTGGACCTGCAGTTCACGCAATTTTCATACTAATTTAGGACAGATTTTACTCCACCAAACCAGCCCCAGAATAATCTCGAATCAGTCCTCTATGCTCTCTGAATATTTACTCCAAAAACCGACAGCATGGCAGCCCTACAACCTGTATAAAACGCAACTTGCAGTGAAGAAAAGAGCTCACTACGGTGAGCTGTATATAGAGATGGAAGAGTTGTTTTTCACTCGGTCTTTCGTGTTATGTATTGTCACTGAGAGATCAGAGTGTGAGCTCTCAAGAACTCTCAAAGTCTTGAATAAATTTTTTAGAGAAAAAATATCACACCGCCTTTTTCCTTTGCAGAAGAGAACTTATTTCCCGGGATTATGTTAATTAATTGTAATCAAATTATAAAATTAACCCCTTAACCCTAATGCTCCATAATTTCAGTAATATGCGCATAATTTTTATTTAATTAATTTTCAAATTTAAATAGCGTGATATCAAATATCTAGGTATATTTTTGAAATTAAATTTCGAAAATTATTTAATCAAAAGATTAAATAAATTTATCAAATTAATATAATTAAAAAAATTAAACTCTTAAATTTTAAATTTGATTATCTTATAATTGAAAATTTAATATAATTTTCATGTGTAATTTAAAATTAATTATTAATCACATTAATAATTTTATCATTACATATAGTTATGAATATGATTTTATAATTTGACTATCCAATTATATTATGGTTTCCTATAGTGCACCGAGCTAGCACGTGACCAAATGGACCCACAGCTCCGAGCTCTAATAATTCAGAGATATTGATTAAAACTTTTTAATAATTTCAAATTATTAATTTCGGGTTATTCCACTAAAAACCTAAAGCTAAACTCTCATCACTCCAGATATTTAATTTAAACTGAGCTACGTTGGCGTCCACTGATATAATCATTTCATATAGATTGACCCTCCACGAATATCTTATAATTAGAGCTGGGTCATAATACCTGTTATATCCCTCTAATTATTTTTTGTGTCTTAAGTATTATTGATTCTATAGTAAATGATTTATTAATAACTATTATGAATTTTATCTTTTTATTCATAATAGAAAGATTTGAGTGCTCTAACTGTTCAAGTACCGAACCAACTCTTAAGGAAGATACTCAAGTACTTCTCGCAAGAAGTGAATTTCATATCTATGTAAAATATCTCCAACTACACATCAAATCATGCCCCCAAAGTACGAGGTTATTGACCGGGAATTCTACACCGATCTCACCCATGTAAATCAAATGACACATCCTACTATGCAAGAGTTCGTAGTACACTCAGGATTCAAACCAATTTATATGCGATCATCCAATAGACTGATATGAATTTCTTTGTATAACGGATATTAAAAAAAAATCATTTATGTCTCGGTCCAGTGCTATATGATCATATCATATAAGATGCCTACATTCCCATGTCGCCATATGAATAATCTTGGATCAAGGTCGTCATATATTTATGAAATGGACTGTAGCTGTAGATAAATCACAAACAAAGTATTCATATTTATTCTCTACGGACTATTTTAGATTACTAATTTCAAATTCAAATCATCTTGTGCATGACACTCATACACTAAGTTTAAAAGTACATGAGTAATCACATGTATACATGATAATTTATAATATACTAATTGAATTAAACAATAGATAAATGAATAAAAATATCGTTTATTATTACGATAATAATATCATTTACATATTATATGATATTTTAAGGCATATATTCCAACAGTAGGATCAACGACCTTACTGGAAAGTCGGGAGGGCTCCTAACCCAACTTAATGCACATTATCAATATAAGAGAACAATAAGCTGTTGAACTTCAGCAAGCATAACAATCGATCTAATCATACAAGAAGTTTCCCTGTTTCCTTTGTCTCAGTGAACTCTTATAGGGTTGGCAGGTATATTGGCTTAAAAAAATTAGTTAAGGAAGGTTCAGAACCGACATTGCTATTTGAATCTCCATTAGAGAATGCCACTGATCTTTTCAGTAACTGAAACTCATTCATGTACTGCATATATACTCTATGAAATAGCTAACTGAGTTTATACTTCACCTTTGTTGACTCGGTGAGGTTCATATAGTTTGGCCTATTATTATCACTCCCTTTTGTTCTTTTATAAGCTAAGCCAGTGTTTCCAGACATTGGAGTTGTAGAAGTGCATATCGAAGATGAAGCTGAGCTCTCATCAAATTGAAATTAAGAACTTAGGCTCGAAGAAAAACAAGTAGCATGTACCATATAGGGAGGTTTTACAGAAATCCTGGTGGGGACATTGTTCTTTCTAATCTTCATACCTTTAAGAGAATATGAAATTGCTCATTATCTCTTGAATGCACCTTCATGCCTCATTTGAACCTTCGTCTTAATATCTTGACATTTATAAAACAAAGAGTGTCAACTAACAACAAATAAATTGGATAAGCACAAAAGATAAGGTTCAAGATACCTCAGATTCTTTCAAGATATCAACTTGGTTGCGTCGTTCATTGATCATATCCTAAACATATTTCATTTCTATGTACATTCTCACATGATGTGCCTGAACTCGAACAAGAACCTGCATGCAACAAGAACCGTGTTAGATAATGAAAAAGTCTTGATTTCATTCTACATGTATTTACAATGATATAAACATTTATATAGGCAACATATCAAACTAAAATAGAAAATAAATAATACTAATAATGGTAAATAATATTGCAATAATTATAACCGAAATTTTAGAGATTGTTTTCATAATAAAGAGATAATATTTCCTTAACACCCTCCCCTCAAAACTCAAGTTGGTGACGAATGAATAAGCTTGAGGTTGCATCTGGACAGTCCTTCTTCCAGTGTCCAGACTTTTTGTAATATAGACATTGATCACGAACTACTTTCGGTTTTGCGCCTTTGCGATTCTTGGAGTTCTTCTTTGATATCTTCTTTTTTCCCATCTTTATTTTCTTTGACTTCCCAGAAGTCTTTGAAGAGTCAGCTCCACCATGGAGATACATTGTGGGGTTGCATTTCCTCAAATCTTGCTCCGCCGTGCATAGCATGTTATGAAGTTCTTCGTATGTGGCTTGCATCGAATGCATATGGAAATTTAATACAAAACCAACATAAGAACCAGGCAAAGAAGATAAAATTAAATTACGGCCCAGTCGTTCATCAAACACAATGCTTTGTTGTTCCAGATATCGAATCTGATCTATCATGTTCAAAATATGAGTGCTGACATTTCCTCCCTCCTTGAGTTCAGCACAGAACAATTCCTTAGATCTTCGATAAAATTCCATCTCTTGGTTGTCCTTGAACAACTCCTTGAGTGTTAGCATGATGCTCCAAACATCCGGTACTTCAATGTACTGTCTCAGCAAATCTGGAACCATCGATCCCAAGATGTAGGATATCACCTTCAGTTTCTCGTTCTTCTGGAGTGGAGTCAGGATCGATTTCAACACGTAGTGGATTGACAGTGACATAAGTCAACTTTTCAAATTCCAAGACAATGTGGATGTTCATTTCTCATTCGAAATAGTTTTCGACTCCTTTAGCTTATTGGTATCCAAAAGTGTCAAAAATGGATTAACAGTAGCCATCTACAAGACAATATTTTTTAAAAGAGTAGCATAACATTTTTCATTTCAAAAGTAATAAAATTAATTGATTATGTAATTTTAAATCTATTAGTGCCCTCTCACTACTTTAAATAATTCTGTAATCTCCCTTAGCGGAAAAATAGAAATTTGATTATCAAAATTTCATAGCAGAAAGTGGATCCTATGACATTTACTCCAGCCTCACACTAATGACGATATTAGTTTTTATAAATTCATTAGGTAGACCTCTAAGGTCAATCATATTCATGTGACTCCTAGTTTGGTCCTGAACCGTTTCTTATCCTCACACTAATGACGATATTGGATTAAGACATGTTCTAGGTGTATACTTGTCAATGTGCACTAATGAGCTTCGGATGTACACCCTCACACTAATGACGATATTAAGTGACTATGTTAACTCATCACGCTACATCTAATGTTTTACCGGAGCGACCTAAGTTCTGAGCACTTATACCCTCACACTAATGACGATATTGGATATAAGTAGTAAGAACACATTCATCTCCGTATTGACAAGACGGACCATCCAATAATGCTCTAACATTACTAATACTATTACTTAAATAAAGTAATCACCTAATCACGAGAGATTTATGACAATCAAGTCATTAACTTAATTAGGTCAAAGTTTTAATTTAAAATATGTTTTACATATCCAATATGTCTTATGCATAATTAAATTAAAATTACTATGGTATAGATTTAAAAACATGTGTTGTGTGGTTAAGCTTTGCTACTGATATCATTCTGTTGGGGCAGTTGTGGAACCTCTAGGGTCGGATCAGTGCCCCGAGCAGCGGAAATGGGTCTAACCCGTGTATATCAAGCATGAGTGTAATTTTCAATTATTTAATGAAATACTATATTCCATTACGAGTGTATAGGAAAAAATCGGGGCTGAATCGGTGTCCGGAAACTCCAGAACGAAGCAAAATAAAATCAGTGCGCGAAGCGCACGACAGGCGCTACAGTGCCGCGCGAGCTGTGCAATTTTTTTTTTGTTTTTTATTTTCATTTCTTTCTTTCATTCAGCTCACTTTCCAGTGAGCTGAAGGAATTAGGGTCTATTACCCTAATTTCTTCCGGCTCTCCCTAAACACTTCAAAAATACCCAAAATTAATTTTTAACATCAAAACCAACTTCAACACATGTTATAGAATAAAAAAAAACAAGTTTTTCAAATTATAAAATATTTTTACAAAAACATAATTTTATTCTAAATATGCACTTGCGTAAATTTTGAATCCAAAACACAAACCAAATTAGAATCCCAATAAGAAATGTCTCGTGAATAATTCTAGGTCACCCAAAAGTGGTCAAGTGATTCTAGAATGGTAGCCATAGCTCTAAGCTTTAATTTAGAGTTCCAAGCTCTTATTAATTGTTTCATGTCCAACATGAACATCTATGACCTAATTCATAAGCATGTTGTGTTTATACTTCTAAAGTATTCTAACACAATTTATTAGCCTTATTTCAACATTAAATTATGTGATCATGCATCTAATACACAAAGGAACATAGCTTAAGAGAAGATCAAACATTACCCAGTAAGCTTGATGCAAGATCCAATCTACTTCTCCTAGATGAATATTATAAAGACCTCACAAGCTTCTCTAAACACTTCTCTAACTTAGGCTAATTTCTCTAAGAATTTGCTTATACTTGTACTTGTTCTTGTAATTAAAACATTCCTTAAGCTTGCTATTTATAACAAAACTTAGGCAATTTTTAATTAATAAAAGTTATAATCAACTTTTAAGTGGGCTTAATCCAATTTGTCCAAATATATATAATTAGGTGTGACTAATCTTCATTGTCTCCCACTTGAATTTAATCTAATTAAATCAAGTCAAGGATTAGGAAATGGATTAGTTCAATGTTTGCCACTTTGATTTAATCCAATTAAATCAAGCCAAAACCACATATTATTAAATACTTACAATTACCATAATATCATCAAATGGTAGAAATAATTATGATTTTACAATTAAGTCATTGTGTAATTATTGAATTAATCCAATTAGGTCAAAGTAAATAATCAATGTTATCCAATAATACTTGATTATCTTAGTTGATAATTATAATATAGAATATTATCTTTTATAAAAAATAATCAGCTACCAAAGTGCTCAACGAGTATACTTCATATTGGGACTCTATAAGTTCAGGCATGTTCGTCATATAAGTCTGACTAATATGTACGCAATTCAGCCACCTCCGAATTCGCGAAGAACATGAACGATCTTTCTTTACTGTACAAGTCGAGGTCATCACATATGTCTAACGATCCCTCCGTTGTAGACTATCTGAATTATGCTTAGGTAACATATAATATACCGTCAAGTTTCTGAGGAGCACATCTCATATCGACATGTCCATGATTCTTCATAACTGATGCGATCCACCCTATGTGATCGACTTTGGCCAAATATTTGAGATTCGTGACTTTACTCACATGAATACTTAAATCCCTTATGGTACACATACGGGCCGACAGATCCTATCTTGCTTTACACTGTATTACTGAGTGCATCGGTCCACACCAAACGAACATCTAGAGGCCAGACCATGAAAGGTTTCTGACATACATGACATCAAAGTATGGAGGATCTCACACAAAATCAATGTTATCCTATAGTCAAAGGATTACATATGATACTCGACTCGAGAAGATTCATATTGACAGTGGTGTGTACTTCCAACTGTTAGGAATGATCTATGAGTCATTTAGTATTTGCTTCAACGAATACCTACATGTCTATACGTGTTTCCAAAACTCATGGTATATCAGGTTAAACCATTGGAACTCCAATTCCAATATACGACATGTGCTAGTCTTCTAGGTTATAGGAATTCGACCGTATTCCAAAATCAACGACTATGAATATTTACTTTAAGAATAGTTTACACATAGTGTCAATACTATTCTAAAGTCGATATCATTTTTAACATATTTATACATCAATCTAATACGCGTAATGACAATACTATTAATAAGGTATGAAATGAAAATATAATTATTTTATTAATAAATAATAAAATATACAATTCGGATTGGCACTCCAAGAACCAACTCCATCAAGACCGGCATACCAGTGTCTGGAGACCGGTATACCGGTCTCAGACAGGACAGTTGGGGCTGCTTTGAATTTTATTATAAATTGAGCCTCAATTCATTTTTGCAATGTTGCACAACCTTCATATACATTACACTAAGGCAAAAACAAAGAGTTTTCTTAAACTTTCATAATCATACACTCTCATACATCAAACTCACACACTACACCTTCTTAATCTTAAATAGTGAGCTTATATCACTTGGGTAAATAACTCACACTTAGAATCTTTATCATCTTTGTGAGTACCCAAGTGTGTTTACAAACTTCTTTATCAAAACACTTGTGGTTTGTGAAATCTCATCGTTTGGGTAATTGTAAGGGTTTGTGAGTGAGCCTACATAGAAAACTCAAAGTGTAAGGGTTTGGAGTGAACCTTGTGTAAAAATCTTGGTTGCGGGTGAGCCACGATAAAAACTCGATTGATAGTGAAAAACTTCAAGCGCGGCTTGAGGGAGTGAACGTAGGTACTGTTGGCCGAACCACTATAACTCATGGTGTTATTTTCTCTATCCCTTAACTCTTTAATTACCGCAAGTTTATTATTGTATTTACTTATATATATATATTAGAAACTTGCATATAGGTAGTATTTTTCGTTTGAGAAAATATACCTTAAGCATAATCGGTAAAATAACTTAAAATCGGCAAAGATTTTTATTTCCGCATATTTAGGCGATAACTCAATTCACCACCATATTCGGAATATAGAGATTGTTTGTCGCTAGTGCTTATAAGTAATTACAATGAGGAGCTCGATGATATTGTTTGTCGATGTGACAATTATAAACAATAGTAGTATTTGATGGTAATGGTTGCTGATTCGATGGTGGTTTGGTTTTTTGTAGAATGATTAGATGGGGTTGTTGCTGCTTTGTCTAGTGTTAGGCTTGGTGATGGAATTTACGGCGTTGGTGCCTTTGGTGTTGTGGCTCGAGCGGTTGGTTTGAAGAATGAGGGTGACGTCAAATCGGAGAGTAAAAGTCGTGGCTGTTGTGATGCGAGATCGAGTTATGGGTGCATAAGGCCATTGGTTTGAAGGACGAGGGTCGCGGCAATTAAGAGTTTAAAAGTCGTTGTTGTTGTGATGGGAGATCAAGATAAGGTGGCGAGGAGGTGAAGGTGGCAGTATGCGATGGTAACGATTTGCTGTTGTGCGGTTGTGTTGAGTGATAGATTGTGGTGGGTGAAAGTGGCAAGGTGGGCTCTAATGGTAGCCGTGATCTCTCACACATCAGAAAGAATGAAATTAGAAAAATTATAATTTAATTTCTGATATCATATTAGATGATAAAAGAAATTCTTGAATTCATTATATATTATATTTACAATGGTAGATATATTTAAATAGACAATATATCAAAATAAAATAGGAAAGAAATAATATTAATAATGGAAAATAATATTATAATAATTATAATCAGAATTTTAGAGATCATTTCCATAATAAAAAATATTTTTTTATTAACAAATCATTTGATAAAAAATATTGATTAAAAATATAAATTAACTTATAAATATTAGAGTGGAAATATAAATTAACTTATAAATTTATTAAATTTTGTAACAAACGGTTGTCTCAACTGCCTGCTTCCTCACCTGTGTAGTCTGTAGACCACGAACAAGAGCTTGAGTCTCAATACTCACAAATTAAACAAAATTTCCATACTACTATGGAACCATATAGCAGCTAATATGACTTTTTTTTATGAGTATAATATAAATTTACAGATGTATAATTTGAAATTTATTAGGATATTGAATATAAATATTTTATAAATATTCAGAATTGTACGTCTATTAGAGACGATATCCTAAGGGGTAGCAATAGCACACCCAACTAATAAGACTTTTAAGATCTTAAGAGATGACAAAGCCTAAATTAATTTTTTTATCGCTTTATTTTCTTTAAGATTTGAACTCAAGTAATAAATTAAATATAACTAATTGAAAGCCATTGGGCCTATGCCGTTTGGGGCATTTAAAGGTCTAATTCCTTAATCGTGGAATGTGAATATAGTGTTTCATAATTATGGATGGTTCTGAACTATTTTAAATTTTGGAATTTTAGACGAATTCTTAAAATGGAAATCTGTTGATAAATGATTAAAAAAAAAAAACAATATCATATTATATGCATAAAATTTAAGATATGAAGCCTAATTTTTTGGCCAAATTTTAAATTTTAAGACAGATTTTAGAACCTAACCAGCAATTTGTGTTGAATATATTTAGGCCTAGGGTCTAGGGCCACCTATGTTCACAACTGCATATCCCATTAGAAACTCAAATTCACTTGAAGGAAATATACAGCTTCCTAATCTTTTGATTTTGTTGGTCAATATTTTTCAGTCAATAGTTGTTCACACAATTTTATGAAAGTCCACATGATCTATGTATGTCTCACGTGCCAATTCTTTTTTTATCTCTCTTTGTTGAACATTGAATTTTTTTTTAAAAAGGCACAAGTTAGTCAACCTGAATGAAAGATTAAAAAAGAAAAGAGAGAAAGCAACAAGGGAACGAGAAGGAGAACTATCTTTGCATTTGTCAAGAACTTTC
>SKCR01020215.1:0-35166 GCA_019454045.1 Zanthoxylum bungeanum | reverse complement strand
AGATTTAGGTGCTAATGTTAATCTTATACCATATTATATCTATATGTAGCTAGGACTTGGAGAGATTCATCTGTGGTCTTACAGTTAGCTGATCGTTCTAGCAGAACACCGCGGGGAGTAGTTGGGGATGTTTTACTTCAAATCGATAAATTCTACTACCTGTTGATTTTCTAATTTTAGATACACAATTTGTGGTTAAAACTAAGTCAAAAATTCCACTCATCTTAAGTAGACCTTTTCTTCCTACAGCTAATGCCCTTATTAATTACAGGAATGGTCTCATGAAGTTATCATTTGGGAATATGACATTGGAAGTGAATATTTTTCACATTGGGAAACAACCACAAGATGATGACGATTATCCTCACACATACCTGATAAACACAGTCATACTGGAAATAGCTTCCATACAACATGACTCTAACCCGCCTGAACACCTCCTTCATAATTATGAAATTTTAGATACTCTTGAATCCACTATAATTCCTGATATCTCTACTAACTTTTCTATTTTGCAGAATCATGGAACAAGAGTGTGGCAGCCATAGTTTAAGGCTCTACCAGGAGACAGAGATAAATCGAAGCCTTCTACAGCTGAAACGCCAAAGGTTGAACTAAATCCATTACTAGAAGGTCTTCAGCATGCATTTCTTGGACCAAGTGATACCTTTCATGTTATTATTTCATCTGAACTAAGTGCATCACAAAGTGAAAAATTACTTGGCATATTGAGTGAGCATAGATGCGCACTAGGTTGGACCATTAGTGATATTAAATGTATTAGCCCATTGATTTTCTCCCATAAGATTCACCTAGAAGAGGGAGCTATCCCTTGTAGAGATCCTCAACGTAGACTTAACCCCACTATGAAAGAAGTTATGAGAAATAAAGTGATAAAATTGCTAGATGCGGGTATTATATACCCAATGCTGACAGTAAATAGGTTAGTCCTACGCAGGTTGTCCCTAAGAAACAGGTGTTACTATCGTGCAGAATGAGGCATGATGTTCCTACTAAGGTAGTCACATGATGGCGCATGTGTATATATTATAGGAAGCTAAATGCCGCCACCCGGAAAGACCACTTATCACTTCCTTTTATCGACCAAATTCTTGAGAGGGTAGCAGGTCACCCATTCTATTGCTTTTTAGATGGTTATTCTGGATACTATCAAATTGAAATATCTCTAGAAGATTAGGATAAAACCACATTCACATGTCCGTTTGGTACTTCTGCTTTTCATCGCATGCCATTTTGTTTATATAATGCACCTGCTACATTTCAAAGCTGCATGTTGAGTATTTTTAGTGATATGATTGAGAAATGCATGGAAGTGTTTATCGATGATTTGACAGTCTTTGGTAATTCTTTTGATCCATGCTTACTTAATCTAAAGGCAGTGTTAGCTTGATGTCAAGCAAAATGTCTTGTTTTGAATTGGGAAAAATGTCACTTCATGGTTTCTTCAGGTATTGTTTTGGGTCACATTATTTCTTCTAGGGGTATTGGAGTAGATAAATAAAAAATTGAGTTAATATCCAAGCTTCCCATACCTAAGACTGTGAAAGATGTTCGATCTTTTCTTGGGCATGCAAGTTTCTATAATAGGTTTATACAAAATTTTTCTTCTATATCTAGACCATTGTGTAATATTTTTGTTAAAGATTCATCGTTTGAATGGACACAGGAATGTGACAATGCTTTCAAAATCTTAGTTACTAAACTCACTTCTGCCCCAATTATGCAGCCACCTGATTGAAATTTACCATTTGAAATTATGAGTGATGCTAGTGACTATGCACTTGGAGCAGTTTTAGGAAAAATGAGAGAAGGGAAGCCTTTTGTTGTCTATTATGCTAGCATGACCTTGAATAGTGCTCAAATGAACAATTCCACAACTAAAAAAGAAGTGCTACCTGTAGTTTTTGCCTTAGATAAATTTCGTGCATACCTTATTGGCTCACCTGTCACTTTTTTTACTGATCATGCAGCTCTTATGTACCTCATTTCGAAGAAGGATGCTAAAGCAAGATTGATTAGGTGGATTTTCTTGTTACAGGAATTTGATTTAACTATCAAAGATAAGAAAGGCGTTGAAAATGTGGTGGCAGATCACTTATCTCACCTAGAGTTCAATGACTTTGTCGATGGCCCACCTATTCGAGATGATTTTCCTGATGAACACCTTTTTGCTGTCACACAAGTACCATGGTATGGGCATATTGTCAACTACTTAGTTTCTGGTGAGTTTCCTTCCATTTGGACTGCACAAGATAAGTGTAAGTTCTTGGTCGAGGTACGTAATTTTTATTGGGATTATTTGTTTTATTTTTATTGGCAACGTCCGTAACAAAACAAGTTCAATTGAGTTGTAATGAGTCTTGAAAATCTCGGAGCAATTGGACAAGTATTTGGACAAAATCTGATGGAGTTATCCATGTTCACTCTTTTCCATATTCCAGAAGATTTTGAACTCCAATTTACATGAGGTTATTGGAGTTGGAAAGTATACTCGAAGACGATCGCGTACAAATAAAGAACGCATGATTTGGCCAAGGGACGAGTAAGTTACAAGCGTTTTAAGTTGCAGATGAAAACCAGTCCGCGACCCGCGTTCGTGTGACGTTCGTATTTACGTTAGAATGTTGTTAGGCAGTAACTTTGCGTTTAAAGTGCTTTTGAACGCCCGTACGTAAGTATGATACTTAAGACACGTTTTAAAGCCAAAATAACACTAGAAAACCCTTTTCATTTGCCCTACCTTTATAAACAAACATTGAACAACCTTCATAAGTGATGAAACACAATTCCCTTGAGTCAAAAACATTGATAGCTTTTCAACCTTCTTTATTTCACCTTGAAGACACAATGCTTCTCATGTCTTCTATATGTTTAGTGACCTTTCTTTGATTTACCATCAACACAACCAAATCCAACTTCCTAAGCCTTCAGAGTTCTCTAGGAGGAAGATTGGCTGTCGGAGTTCCAGCGTTCAGAGTTGCAGAGTTGATCCGCTCAGAGACTTCAGAGATTCTGAAGAAAACCGTGGGATATGGGCGCAATGAGTTCTTCGAGTTCTTGCAGGATAAAGGTACTAGAGTTAGTGGAGTAGCCATCATAGGTCTTTCACCATCACAGTAAGTTTTTCTCTATATAGTGGATTAGGCTGGTAGCCGAGATACCTGTAGGCATTGCATTTTTGCATATCAGCCCGATGATGAGTCTCGTATGGAGACACTACCTCTTTAGTTGTGAAAGCCGCGGGAAACGGACGTTGGAAGGGTAAAGTTGGAAATTAGCATTTTGTCAGAGTTAACTCGCTTGTTTCGCTTCGGGTTCGCTTGTTGGACCTCTGTTTTAAAACACACCAAACCCATTAAATCACATCAAAAGATAATTAAAATATTTAAAACACATCTCAAAAATTAAATAATTAAAACATTTAAAATACATGTCACAATTAAATTAAAACAAATTAAAATTAAATTAAAACACATGACACAAATTAAATCACCTTCCTAAATTAAATTAAATCCATTCCCAAAATACATAAATCACTTCCCCAAATTAAAAGATTTCCTTATCACATATTAAATTAAAAGATATCCCCTTTAAACACACAAATCCTATTCCTTCTCCAACAAGGTAAAAACCCATTGTAGGCATTGCATTTTTGCATGTGAAACCCGATGATGAGTCTCAGTTGGAGGCACTACCTTTTTAGTCGAGGAAGTTGCGGGAAACAGTTGTCGGAAGGGAATCGACATTTCGTTAAATTTTATCCGCATGTTTAGCTCCAAGCTCGCTCGTTGGACCTCCGTTTTAAAGCACCTTTAGCCTAAAAAAACCCGCAAACACTTAACCTTGGCCCAAAACCCCACATCTAGCCCTCATGCATAAATCCAAGCCCATCTCACCCAAGCCCAATCCAAAATAATTAAAACATTTAAAATACATGTCACAAATTAAATTAATCAAATTAAAGCTAACTAAAATATATTGTATTCCTAATCTAGCCAAGACATGTCCCCCAATCATATCTTAGGATTTCCTTGTTTGACACTAAATCATATACTAATTGAATGCACCAAATCCCTTCTTGTCAAGCAAGGATTAACCCTAGCCTTGTCTATATAAACATCACTTTTCCAAGCCATCCTCCTCTCCTGGCACTCAGCTCTCTCGACAATTCTCACTCACTATCAAATAAGCCAACGTCCCTAGCCTCAACACGCCTGCCAGCCCTTAACCCTCACACATAATATTTCAGGCAAAACACGTAACACTCATCTAAACACATAGCATCACTCACTGCCCTAGGCCACCTTCACAATCAACGCAAAGCAGCTCACCCCTTAGCAACGCAAAGCCACGATCCCACGCACTCAGCCCCTGCCTTCACCCCTACCTAGCCACACGTCTCTTGTTTCACCAAAAACGTGCCCCCCACTCAGCCTTCAACAACCCTTAATTGACCACAAAACTCACCGACTAAAGCCAACCCCCATTATCTTGTGAACAAGCCCACCACTGCCACTCAATTAGCCAACCCTACACACCCCCATATACTCGACAAATAACAAACCATCGACAGCCAAGACTCTCTCAACGACAGAACCTTCACAGCTCTTTAGCCTTCACGTAAAACACCAACAATCTGCATTAAAATCAGCCAACAAGTCGAGACAGAAACATCCTAAAACAGCCATGAAAATACGCCTGAAATTGTCCAGAATTGTCCAAAATTGCACTAAAAAATAGTCCCAGAAACAGCTCTAAACAGTGACGAAAACTGCCCCCGAACAGTCCCAAAATTGAGCCAAAACAGTAGCCTAAAACACCAAAAACAGTGACCAAAATATGGCAACAATACGGCAGTGAAACCGCGAGGAAACAGCAGCAAAACGGAGGTCAAAACAGTAGCTTGAGCAGCGAAACAGCAAGGTAAAAAGAAAACCAGTGAACCAGAAAAGTTACGGTGTGATAGCCCTTCCGACGGCCGTGAAACGCGAGTTCGAAAGTCGACATAAAAGGTTAGACCTGAGGGTATTTTTCACATTCGTTTTCTGTTTTATTTTTATTATTTATTGAGTATTGTTCGCATGATTGTTATGTTAAAATGCATGTTGTGGCCCTTGAGTAGATGAATATGCATTGATTACGAAATATTGTATGTTGTGGCTTTGGAATAAAATGAAAGATGTGTCAACTCTCGCGGTATATCGGATGGAAACCCGGACATAAATTTCATAACCGATTCCGAATGAACGGTAGTATGATCTGTACTCGGGATACAACTCCACGTACCGCTTGAGTAAACGACACCTTCTTTTGTTTTATATTGCTTTGATTTATTTATTTTTCGTCATTTGAATTCCGCATGTTACTTGTTTATTCATGATGCAATCGAGCGCATGGTCTTAGTAAGTCGGATTAAAGGTCCCCTATTTGGAGGGGTTAAAACTCTTTACCACGATGCTTTGTTGCGCCGGTTGATGTGTGTTCGGTTGAATGTAAGATATGTTCAATCGGGCAAACTAAGCTTGATGTTATTGTCTTTATTCTTTGTATGTATGATGCAATCGAGCGCATGGGCTTAGTAAGTCGGATTAAAGGTCCCCTATTTGGAGGGGTTAAAACCCTTTACCACGATGCTTTGTCGCGCCGGTTGATGTGTGTTCGGTGGATGTAAGATATGTTCAATCGGGCATACTAAGTTTGATATGATTGTCTTTATTTTTGTATGCATGATGCGATCGAGCGCATGGGCTTAGTAAGTCGGATTAAAGGTCCCCTATTTGGAGGGGTTTAAATCCTTTACCACGATGTTTTGCCGTGTCGGTTGATATATACTCAGTTGAATGTAAGATGTATTCAATCGGGTATACGAAATTTCATATAGTTATCTTTATCTTTGTACGCATTATAACGAAAGGCGCATGGGCTTATTATGTTGGATTAAAAGGTTCTCCATTTCGGGGAAGAAAAGCCTAAAAGGCTATCTTTACCACGATATTTGCCGTTTCTTTCATCTATTGATTGCATCATCTATCCCTGTCTTGGCTTAACGTATTACAATTCATATATCCATGTTATGATAGCATTTGAGTATCATTTCTTGTGGTATATCGGATGGAAACCCAGACATAAATTCCGTAGCCGATTCCAAATGGACGGTAGTGCGGTCTGTACTTGGGATACAATTCCACGTACCACTTGGAAAAGTTCTCACATGTGTCTTTGTGTCCATATTAGTTATCTTCTTTTGCACCACGTCATAGCATGCTCACTTTAATGCCTAATTGCATCCTTAAGTGTCTTTTTGCATTATGTACTTAATTGACTCTTTTATTTGTGCATGGACATGTAATGGCTATTTGGTTATGATATGTCTATGAAATCACATGTTCGCCATTATTTCATTCGCCTTTATGTGTGCTTGTGTGGTTGGTGTGTGCTTGTGTTTCCATGAATACAATATGCCAATGAAGTTGTATGTTCGTTGCTACTTTGATGTACTTTCAAGCATGCAATCTTAGATGAGAAATATATGCAAATTTAGGTGTAAGTTTTATTTTTGTGCATGTGATTTAAAAGCATGATACTCTTGGAAATAAGTGTTAATTAAGCTTGATTAAATTATTACACGAATCCTTTCATTACAAGTGACATAAGTAAGGGACCATTCCGAACCCAATGGTTTGACGTCTTCCCTTACGAGGGGTGAGTGTGGCCTTAAATCTCATTTTCCCAGTTCACAACGGGTGGCGACTCCATTATTCTCCGGTTAAGTCCCCCGCGGGCTACTCCGTACTCCCAACCAGGCCGCGAGCCCGGGACAGCATGTGTCGCCCAGTTCCTGTGTTCCCACACCCCTCCATTGGCCTATAAAAAGAACCATTCACCCACTTACCAAACCCTGGCTGGCTCACTCTCACGGCAAAAAAAAACTAAAAAATAAACCCTAAAAGACATCACTCTCTCGGCACAAACCACACCTCTCCTTCAGCCTGCCTTCCACACGCCACGCTCATAGCCCCCAGCCTCCACAAATCCACGCCTTCCACGCTCAATTCCCCTCACTACGTGCCACCAGCCACACCTTCACCGACAGCCAAATAACAGCCCCATTCACGCATGAAAATCAGCCACTGCCAGCCCTTCGCTCTTAACACAACACCTGCCTCCCTCAACGTAAGCCACCTCTCACCTAACCCCCTGTAGAAATAGCCCTTCTACACGCAACAAGCAGCCCCACTCAAGCCCTTAATGCATCAGCCACATGCCTTCAATTGACATGTAACTGCCAAGCAACTTCACGATAAAACCCTCAATTCACGTAGCAGCCTAGCCACCTTCAAAAGTCACACCAGCCCCATGCATACGTGAAAACAGTCCACAAAATACAGCCCCTAAACCACCGAAACTGTCCAGTATTACACCCCAAAAACTACCCAAAACAATAACAAAAACTGCCCTTGGAACCCATCCAAAACTGCAAACCCAAACCAGTCCAAATAACCCTCAAAACAGTCCCCTAATTACCGAAAATAGTGACCCAAAAATACAACAAAAATAGCAGCGAAAGAGAGGAAAATAGCAGCCCCAAGACAGCAAAACAGCGAGGAAAGTCGTTGAGTTAGTGGACCAAAAGAGTTGCGGATCATTCACCCTTCCAACGGCGTGTAACGCCCTTTCGTGAGACGATAAAAGAGGTTAGACCTGACGGCACCCTTTTATTCATTATCTTTCATTTATTTTATTTAATTTGAATTTTATCGCATGAGAGTCGTTTGAGGCATGATGTGATTGTTGGATGAGCGGAATATGGGTTCTCTTTTGTGGTATATAGGATGGAAACTCGGACGTAAATTCCGTAGCCGAATCCGAATGGACGGTAGTGCGGTTTGTACTCGGGATACAACGCCATGTACCACTTAAGAGACACGTATTTCGTCTCATCCAAATTTGTATTTGAGCATGATATAGTTTGTATGTTATTTATTTGCTATTTAAAAATGGTTTGGCTTAGTTTATTATTTATTTTCAAAGCATGATTACATTATTTTAGGCATGATATTTTGATTAGTTTATAATTATGTTTGAATTGCTATTTGTTTATTTTGGTTTAATGGTTCAATGTGTTCATTGTGTGATATTGTGTGTTTGCCGTTTAAAGACTTACTTTCAAGCATGTAAACTTAGATTATGAGTTATTGTGATGAATACAAACTAGATATAGGTTACCCTTGAGCATGTGTGTTGAATAGATTCGGTTAGTTTATTGCACAAATCACATCATTACAAGTGACATACGTAAGGGACCATTCCGAACCCAACGGTTTGAGGTCTTCCCTTGCGAGGGGTGAGTGCGGCCTTAAATCTTTGTCCCGGTTCACACCGGGTGGCGACTTCATGTTATTTCGTACTCCCAACTAGGCCGTGAGCCTAGAACAGCGTCGTCAAGTTCTGTCCTACAGTCTGGCGACTCCACTAGGGATTTAGAGAATTGGCCTCGAAATCATGTCTTGTGATGTGTATGATTTGCGCTTTAGTTGACCGTTTCTATAGTGGGTTGATGGGGTTTTAACCAAAGGTACTGTTAAAGCTAGGTGATGACTTGGTGTTTTCCTTCATTCACTACCCTTCGGGGAAAAGCTGTGAAAGCACCTAGATAATCATTATCTGTAGCTCGTTGTGATGGACTAATCTGGAGGACTCGTTGTTTTGTTCCTGACACCAAGCGATAAGAGCCTAAGGGGCTTGGGTACTTAAGAGAGCCTCGCTCCACCCTCCCTCTAGGGAATCTACAACGGGAAATCCATTTGACAGTCAATCACACACCATAACTCGTTGGCACGTACCTTAGTGTATAAAAAGGGTGCGCTCACTTGGTCGCTCGAACCCTTGAGTGGGGAGTCCTAGTTGTGGGCAATCCTTCGTCAACGAGAGCCTCTGTCCGCACTCCCGAAAACCCACATGTGAACCTTAGTCATAGAAATAGTAGAAATTATTCCTTCATGTTTGCATTTAGGACCGTTGTCATTTGGATTCAGTTGGACTTGTTGTCATGAAGTATGGGCTTGTTGGGCCATTTAAACTGGGACGAGTCTGTGCTTTATGGCAATCGGGCCAAAATTTTCTAAAATGCTGATGGGCCAACTAGTGTAAAATTCTTATGAGCTTATATATTACATGCATCGTACGCATCTCATGCATCTCATGCATACATGCATCATGTTAAACCCCGTGTCTTAAAAGCCGTCATAAGATATCCGTGGGTTAGAAAAAAGATTTGTCAATAAGATTTAGCAAACATGGATATTGGGGAAACGGAAACTGAGAAACAGAGAAATTTACGGCAGGGATAGAAACCATGGTGGGCCCAAAAAAAAAATAAAAAATAAAGAGAAAAAAAAATTTGTGTTTTTAGTCCTTAATAGTTAGACATAAGTCCGATGATGAAATTGATTGCTTTAGGGAGAAATCTTAGAAATGATGAACTCTTGACGTGCTTTTATCTGATAATGGAGTAATTGATCTATGTTAGACTCGTAAGCACTTGATTATGGTTCTTAGCAGTGAAAACCTGAGTAGTTAGCAAAGTGACTAGTTGATGAAATTATAGGTCGGTGAATGACCGTTTGCTTAGATGTCTATCCTAATTTGCTTATGTTATGATGTGTGGTATGATTGAAAATGAAAGAAAAGTCTCTAAAGAAAAGAATTGAACCACTTATAACCGATAAGCGTGAAGCTACCCATGGGCGAGTATCAGGACAACCATGAGGAGAAATGCTACCTTAAAGGGTAGGTGTGTGAAAAAGAGAAAAAAAAAAAGAAAAAAAAGAAAAACAACGTTCAAAATGAAAAGAAAAAAGAGAGACAAAGGAAAAGAAAGATAAGACCATACCACATTGAGCACGAAAAAGCAACTGCAGAACATTATTGAGACATCTAGGTTGGTTTGACCCATCGATCCCGATTTTTGAAATGAAATCATTGAGTTGGCTTACTTAAGGATCAAGCTGTGAAATAACCTTTGCACACACACACTTTGAGTCTGGCATGGATAATTTATTCAAAGACTTGGACTTGAGTTACATCGAATGTTTTGAAGGTTCTCTGGTTTCATTACTGAGCATTGTTTGAGGACAATGATATGTATAACTATTGGGACTATTTCGTAGCATGTAATATAGCATGTTGACATGGAATGCCCCACCATATGGTTCATCTTGACCAAGTGCAAACAGCGGAGAGCAGAAAGCTAAACCAAGACTGGGGCGACCAGTCTACCACATCGCGAATCAGAGACATAACAAGATATTGAGTCATGAGACCAGAGAGAAGACTGAGCAATCACCTGGAAAACTGGCAGAAGACCTAACCCAGGGAATAAGAAATTCATTCATGCATGCATGCATACACGTAACATATTTTACATTCTTTTTTGTGTTTGTTTTGTTTTGTATTCAGAGGTTTCAAAGAAGAGAAAGAGAAAGCGGCAAAGACAAGCCAACCAGAATCAGCAACATATGAATAGTAGTTTTGGGGATGAGTCCCAGGGTTGAGGCCCATATCAGTTTCAGTTTTGGGGATGAGTCCCAGGGTCGAGGCCCACATCATCAGAGTGTTGGAATGAATCCGGGAATGAATCCCAGGGTCGAGGCCCATATCAGCAGAGTTTTAGAATGAATCTGGGAATGAATCCCAAGGTCGAGGCCCACATCATCAGAGTGTTGGAATGAATCCAGGAATGAATCCTAGGGGGGCGAAGCCCACATTATCAGCAGTCTTCGGGAATAAATCCCAGGGCCGAGGCCTACATCAGCATCAGTTTTGGGGATGAGTCTCACGGCCGAGGCCACATCAACATCATTTTAAAGATGGAATATGGGTCGAGGCCCACATCAGTATCAGCTCGGGAATGAGTCCCAGGGTCGAGGCCCACATCAGTATCAGTTCAGGGTCAAGGACCCACTACATCATCAGTTTGAGGGCGAGGACCACATTGGTAGCAGTATTGGGATGCGTCCCAAGGTCGAGGGCCCCCTTTGTCGGTTGTAGTTTCGGGATGCGTCCCAGGGTCGAGGGCCCACTGCATCATCACTTGTAGTTCCGGGATGCATCCCAGGGTCGAGGACCCACTACATCATCAGTTGGAGGGCGATACCCACTTTTTCAGTGGTATTGGGATGCGTCCCAGAGTCGAAGTGTCCCATTTGTCGGTTGCAGTTCCGGGATGCGTCCCAGGGTCGAGGGCCCACTACATCATCAGTTGTAGTTCCGGGATGCGTCCCAGGGTCGAGGACCCACTACATCATCAGTTCGAGGGCGAGGCCCACACTGTCAGCGGTATTGGGATGCATCCCAGGGTCGAGGGCCCCCGGTTTCGGTTGTAGTTTCGGGATGCGTCCCAGGGTCGAGGGCCCACTACATCATCATCAGAATCAGTAAAGCCGGGTATGGCAATCTAGGGGCGAGACCCACATTAGCATCAGTAGCAGACTTGCCGGGAATGGCATTCTGGGGGCGAGGGCCACATTAATTCAGCATCAGTAGCAGACTTGCCAGGAATGGCATTCTGGGGGCGAGACCCACATTAATTCAGTATTAGTTCTGCCGGGTATGGCATTCTGGGGGCGAGGCCCACATTGGTTCAGATCATTTGCCAGGTACGGCACTCCGGGTATGGAGATATCAGATCAGCCAGGTACGGTACTCCGGGTATGGAGACATCGGATTAGTTTGCCAAGTACGGCACTCCGGGTATGGAGACATCAGATCAGTTTGCCAGGTACGGCACTCCGGGTATGGAGATATCAGAACAGCCAGGTACGACACTCCGGGTATGGAGACATCAGATCAGTTTGCCAAATACGGCACTCCGGGTATGGAGATATCAGATCAGCCAGGTACGACACTCCGGGTATGGAGACATCAGATCAGTTTGCCAGGTACGTCACTCCGGGTATGGAGATATCAGAACAGCCAGGTACGACACTCCGGGTATGGAGACATCAGATCAGTTTGCCAAATACGGCACTCCAGGTATGGAGATATCAGATCAGCCAGATACGACACTCCGGGTATGGAGACATCAGATCAGTTTGCCAAGTACGGTACTCCGGGTATGGAGATATCAGATCAGCCAGGTACGACACTCCAGGTATGGAGACATCAGATCAGTTTGCCTGGTACGGCACTCCAGGTATGGAGATATTAGATCCGCCAGGTACGAAATTCAGACCACTGCGACACCCTAGGTATGGGGTTAGCACGCCTGGTACGGCATGTGAACTATTCAGACTACTACGACACCCTAGGTACGGGGTTAGCACTCAGACATTTGTGGTTCTCTAGGCACGGAGACGTCACCGCGACACCCTAGGAACGGGGTTAGCATTTAGACAACCGCGAAGCCCTAAGTATGGGGTTAGGACGCCGAGAATGGCACAACTACGACACCCTAGGTACTGGGTTAGCACGCCGAGAATGGCACAACAGCGACACCCTAGGTACAGGTTTAGCACGTCGGGAATGGCACAACTGCGACGCCCTAGGTACGGGGTTTGGCACGCCGAGAATGGCACGCCAAGAATGGCACTCCGAGAATGGAGATATAGTCTGGGAATGGACAAGTCCGGGAATGGACACGCCGTGAATGGCACTCCGAGAATGGAGATATAGTCCGGGAATGGACAGCTCGAGAATGAGCACGCCGGGAATGGCACGCCGGGAATGGCACTCCGAGAATGGAGATATAGTCCGGGAATGGACACTCAAGAATGGGCACGCCGAGAATGGCACGCCGGGAATGGCACTCCGAGAATGGAGATATAGTCCGGGAATGGACAGTTCAAGAATGAGCACGCCGAGAATGGCACGCCGGGAATGGCACTCCGAGAATGGAGATACGGTTCGGGAATGGACCACATCACAACAATGGTTCGGGAATGGACCACATCACATCAACGGTTCAGGAATGGACCACATCACAACAACGGTTCGGAATGGACCACATCACATCAACGGTTCGGGAATGGACCACATCACATCAACGGTTCGGGAATGGACCACATCACATCAACGGTTCGGGAATGGACCACATCACATCATCGGTTCGGGAATGGACCACATCACATTAATGGTTTGGGAATGGACCACATCACATCAACGGTTTGGGAATGGACCACATCACATCAACAGTACGGGAACAAAGCCCGCAAGTGGTTCGGGAACAAAGCCCAGAGGTCGAGGCACCTCGCCATCACATTCAGCTCGGGAACAAAGCCCATGGAACAAAGCCCACAGGTGGTTCGGGAACAAAGCCCAGAGGTCGAGGCACCTCGCCATCACATTAAGCTCGGAAAAAAGTCCAGGGAACAAAGCCCACAGATGGTTTCGGGAACACGCCCAGAGGTCGAGGCACCTCGCCATCACATTCAACACAACGGGAACAAAGCCCAGGGAACAAAGCCAACTCTCTACACGTTCGGGAACAAAGCCCAGAGGTCGAAGCGCCTCGCCATCAAAACCAGTTCAGTTCGGTAGTGATTCCTATAGATCGAAGCATCTTGCAGGGATGAACCTCGAGGTCGTGGCACCTCACCACATCATCAAAATCAGTTCAGAGCAACAGGCAAACTAGGTGACAGCTGGCGAGCCAGGTAAGTAAAAATGCATTGCACGTACTTTGATAGGATTGTCACACACTGCACAAGTCCCATCAAAGTGGGGGCGACTATCGGCATTGCATTTTTGCATATCAGCCCGATGATGAGTCTCGTAAGGAGACACTACCTCTTTAGTTGTGAAAGCCGCGGGAAACGGACGTTGGAAGGGTAAAGTTGGAAATTAGCATTTTGTCAGAGTTAACTCGCTTGTTTCGCTTCGGGTTCGCTTGTTGGATGATGAGTGGTATTTATATCACTATTTCCCACTCATTTAACCTAATATTTTGTATAGTTTCTTGAGTTTTGTGAACGTTTTGATATGTTTTGTGTTATTTTGTAGATAAAATAAAGTTTGGAAAGCATTGGAGGCAATTTGGGGCAAAAACGGACAAAAATGCGTCAACAAGGATATTTTGGTCTTTTGCGCGTCGCGACGCCCAGACTTCCGCGTCGCGACGTCTAAAATGCCGAACAGTGCTAACGTGCGCCGGGTCCACAAATCAGAATCTGAGAAAAGTTTGACTTTGCTAAAATGCGCCGTGCCACGTGTCACCATCACAGCCGATCTGCTAACATGCGCCGTGCCACGTGTCATCATCCTATGCTGCCGACAGTCAGATCGCACGTGTCGCCTCGTCATCCGCCATGTCATCGGTCAAAAAGTCAACTTCGCCCATGTCACGCCACGTCAACACACGTCACAAGGTCAACCAAGTCAACTTGCCACGTCAGCATCAGCCAATCACGCGTGACACGTGTCGACACGTGTCGCAATTCTATGGTGCCGACAGTCTCTTTCCCACGTGTCGCCATGTCAGCGCCACGTCAGCGCCACGTCAGCATCAATAATTGAGTATCCTATCCTTATCTGACACGTGGCGGATAAGAATCTCAGCGACCAATCAGAAGCCGCCACGTGTCACAATAATTGAAGCCCAACCACTCTGCCACGTGTCACCTTATCATCTTATCCAGAATCTTCAAACCAGCGAACCAGAGCGTGCCACGTCGACAAATCCGGCGTCGCGACGCTGAGACCTGGCGTCGCGACGCTGGATCCTACCGAGGCCTATAAATTGAGCTCGAGATTTCAGAATTCAGTGCACCACTCTCTCTCTTATAATCTTTCTAAAGAGAGAGTTTCTCTCTCTACTTTCTTTTTAATTTTTTAGTTTTGTAATTAATTTTAATTACGTTTTGTTAATATAGTAATTTAATTTTTACTTTTTACTTTTTACAGTTTTTATTATTTACCATGAGGAGGTAACTCCCCCAGCTAGGGTGAAAGGTAATTCTTTTACTGTTACTATTTAGATTAATCTCCCTTAAAAATAATATATTCACTATTTAAAATATTGACTTAAAAAGGATACCGCCAGATTGGTCGGTTGGTAATTCATTTTAATCTGATTTAAACCTGACTAATAAAGGATACCGCCAGATTGGTCGGTTGGTAATTTAATTTTGGTTCCGCCTTTATGGCTGGTTGGACTTAATTTGACTTAATCAGGTTACCGCCTATATGGCTGGTTGGAAAAAGAATCACAAGTTTATATATTATTTTATGGGAGATATCTAAATTAGTAGTAGTAAAAGTAATCCTTTTACCTTAGCATTTTATTTTATTGTAATTTACTTTTCAGTATTTACTTTACCGCATTTTTACTTTATGTCTTTTATTTTCAAGTTTTTACTAGCCCTAGTTATGTGTTGTAACTAAATTAGTTATCTGGGGTTGTGATGAAATCCAATATCACCGTTTTATAAGGGTTAGATTATAGCTTGGGTAATATAAAGATTTATTTATTGAGTCTTAAACTTAATGCTTTTTCATTAACTGGCCATTAATAAAATTGATCTGGTAAATCTAAAATGAACTAGACATAGGGATTTTAGGTTTCAGCCTTAGACTCAATAGCCCACGATCTTCCTTGAGGATAGATACCCCTTTAATAGATTTCCTTACAGGATAGGAATATACCTGTCGGGCGGGGGTAGCCATAATTGGAACTTAAACTTAATGAATCCAGATAATTTGGTTGACATAGACATATGGTTCAATTGGGTTAAACTGGGTATTTGTGTCTGACCATCGACAGAGGCTTACACATAATTTAGTGTTCCAGGTTAATAAATCAATATATACCCAACTTTAAGAAAACCACTTCATCTTTAAAATGATATTGGAAGAAATCACAACCCTAGATAGTTTTTAATATTGAATTTTCTTAAAACCTATTTTCGACAAATTATTTACTTGCTTTTTAAATTTAGAATCGTCACCATTTCAAATCAATCAATCAACTTGTTAGATATTAGTAATCATTTGACCTCATAAAATTAATAGTTTAGATATTAAGTCCTCGTGGGATCGATATTTTTATACTACTTGAACGATACGTGCGCTTGCGTTATACGTGTGTGTTTACGCCGGTCAAGTTTTTGGCGCCGTTGCCGGGGACTTATTTATCTTTTACTATTAGTTTAGGGGTTAGATACGTTACTTGTATCTAATTTTTTTTTACTTATTGTTTTGTTTTCTTGTGTTTCAGGTTCTCAGAAAACTACATGAGACGAACCAGAAGCTTTGAACTCCGACCGCTTGACCCAGAAATTGAAAGAACCATCAGACAGTTGAGAAGGGAAAGGCGAGAAGGCCAAGAAGCTTTAGTCAACATGGAACCTGAACCTTTGAACGTTGCACCACCAATTCCCATTCGAGACAGAACCATTCCGGTGGTTGACAGACTCATTTCCTGTATTGTACTTCCTCCCTTACCAGCAAATGCGTGTGACATCAAAACATGCATTCAGATGATTCAGCAGTCAGTTCAGTTGGGGGGAATGCAACTGAAGATCCTAATGCCCACATCAGCAACTTCCTGGAAGTTTGCGGCACACTTTAACTACAACAGAGCATCAGAAGAAGCAATGAGACTGCGAGTTTTTCCATATTCCCTGAAGGACAGAGCTAAAGCTTGGCTACATTCACTACCAGCAGGTTCTATCACAACTTGGAACACTTTAGCCACCAAATTTCTTGCAAAGTACTTTCCACCAGCCAGAACCGGAAAAATTGAGGAATGACATCACATCTTTGTACAACAAGATTCAGAATCCCTCTGCGAAGCTTGGGAAAGGTACAAAGATTTACTCCGGAAATGTCCTCACCATGAGATTCCAAAGTGGCTACAAGTTCAGACCTTCTATAATGGGCTTTCTGGAATAATGAGAACCACAATCGATGCTGCTGCTGGAGGAGCCTTGATGGCAAAAGGAGAAGATCAAGCCTGGGACCTAATCGAAGAAATGGCCAACAACAATTCCTTGTGGCCAACAGAAAGGAGCATGATCCAAAGAATTGCAGGAATTTATGAAGTTGGAGCAAACACAGCAGTGAATACCAGGCTGGATCAGATATGCAAATGTCTAGAAACACTTAGCACGCAAGTTGTGAACATCACTGGATCCACAAGTTCACCATATGGAGGAGCACCAGAACCAAACCAACATGAAGAGACGGTGAATTATGTCAACAATTTCAACAGACAATGGAACAATTCATATTCCAACACCTACAACCCAGGGTGGAGGAATCATCCTAATTTATCATGGAGCAACAATTCAGGCCAACAGCAGAACTATCCACCTGAATTCCAGCAACAGAACAAAGGCCAGGAGCAGGCAAATGAATCAGGAATAACAGAAGTGTTGACCTACTTGAAAAAGATGGAAGCAAAAACACGACTCTCAAGCAGCAAGATATGACACTATATTTCAAAGCCATTCAGCTCTATCAAAGCACTAGAGAATCAAATGGGACAACTGGCAAATGCTCAGAGTTACAGACCGCCAGGTACCCTTCCTAGCAACACAGAGCCAAATCCAAGAAACATGGGGAAGGAGCAATGTCATGCCATCATGTTAAAAAGCGGTACTGAAATCAACAAAGATGTTGGAGTCAAAACAACTGCTGAGGAAGTTCCAAAAGAAACAAAGCAACAGATGGAGGAAAAAGAAGCAAAGGAAAAAGAACAGATCACTCCACCTCCACCTTTTCCTCAACGTCTTCAGAAGAACAAATTGGACAAGCAGTTTCTCGGTTCCTGGAGATCTTCAAAAAGCTGCATATCAACATTCCATTTGCAGAAGCGTTGGAACAAATGCCCACCTATGCCAAATTCATGAAAGATATTCTTTCACGAAAATGGAGATTGGGAGATTACGAGACAGTAGCATTAACAGAAGAATGCAGTGCCATCATTCAGAGGAAACTTCCCCCGAAGTTGAAAGATCCTGGCAGTTTCACTGTTCCTTGCGTCATAGGAGAACATAACTTTGGTAAGGCTTTGTGTGATTTAGGTGCGAGTGTTAACTTGATGCCTTTTTCTATTTTCAGGAAATTACAGATTGGAGAAACAATGCCAACTTCAGTCTCACTACAACTTGCTGATAGAACGCTCGTATTTCCGAGAGGCGTAGTTGAGGATGTGCTGGTCAAGGTTGACAAATTCATTTTCCCAGCAGATTTTATTGTCCTTGATATGGAAGAAGACGCAGACGTGCCAATCATCCTTGGGAGACCATTCTTGGCTACAGGTCGAACCATTATTGATGTACAAAAAGGAGAATTAACCATGAGGGTACAGGACCAAGAAGTAACATTCAATGTTTTCAAGCCATGAATTTCCCAGATGATGAAAAGAAGGAGAGGAATGTTTCAAACTCGATGTGATACACAGTACCATTCAGAACTCTGATGAATGCAAAGTTTACTGACAAACTTAAAACATGTCAATTGCCTGTGGAGCCTAAAGATAAAGCGTCTTTTGTACTGAAGGAGCCAATTCTTGCACTACAAGCAACAGAAGAGAAAAAGTTCCACCAGCTCAACGAATTGGAGGAATTTCACAATCAGCCTTTTGAGGATGCCAAATTGTACAAAGAAAAGGGCAAGAAAAGACATGATGAGAAGTTAGTGCGCATACAACTGGAACCAGGGCAGAAGGTACTGTTAAAACAAATCAAGGTTGAAATTCTTCCCATGGAAGCCAAAATCACGGTGGTCAGGTCCATTTGTGATCACCAAAGTTTTACCAAATAGAGCCGTTGAGATACATGATCCTGCTGTGCTAACAAAACTTTCAAGGTTAAAAACAAGCGTGTCAAGCACTACTGGGGAGAATCATTTGAGCGACAAAAAGAAAGTGTTACACTTTCAGATCCAGCTTAACGTTCGAGAAGCCAAGTCTGGCTGACGACTTTAAACTTAGCGCTAGCAGGGAGGCAACCCATGCAATTTGTGTATATATTGTGATTTGGTGTGTTTTATTTTGTGTGTTTAATTTTTGCAGGATTAGTCATTTCAAGATGGAAGATGCTCTCGCAAATCTTCGCAAGCATTTCCTTCTCTCCCTCAAAAATCTCTGATGAAAGTTTACAAAGCTCGCTTGGAACGGATGAGGTTACTGACAATTCACGGTATTCCTAATGATATTCGTTGGGTAATTGAAGCACGAGTCCGATTGGCAGGTGAGTCTTCTGACTCTTTTATTTCACATCTGCCTGGTTTTGGAAGAAGCACCTATGCAAAGAAACGAGAGCTAAAGCAAATGGGTGTTTGTTTCAAATGTGCACGATTAATTGCAACACTCGTTGTCGTTCTTTAGGAATGGTGTCTGATAATCGCGAAGACAAAATTAAATTCATTAGGGATGGCTTGAGTAAGGAGTCTTTAGATGAAATATCTTCAACTCTTGAGACGCATCCCAGTGGATATGTTCACATTGCCATTCGCAAATTACATACACAATTCCAAAAAGAAAGACACAATTAAGTCTCGGGAATCTGACTCAAAAAGACCCTGTTTGCCAATTTATAAGAAAATTGGATGGGAAGCTTGTCCCTGACGCATAGACGTCAATCAAGCCGTTACTTTTCTTGTAAATATTATATCTCTTTGTCTTTTCTTAATAATTGTGATTTGTTTTGTTGTTTTTTTTATTTTCTCCGACAGGATCCAGACTTTTTTGACTATCACGATATTATTTCGCTACTAATCGTCCTCTGGAAGATACTTGTGCTATTTTTACTCACCCTTTTCAGGTACTATAAATTCAGCCCGTCATTGCACTTTGAACATGGCATCCAGGTTGAGAAGAAATACATAAAAATGGAAGCCACTTCAAGAAGACGAGTTGAAAATATCTGTGTGTTTTGCGGTACTAGTGTTGGTACTAAGCCACAATACGTAGAAGCAGCACAGGAATTGGGTCGAGTCTTAGCTGCAAGGAATATGCACTTAATATATGGCGGAGGCAATCTTGGACTAATGGGGATCGTTTCAAAGGCTGTACAGGAAGGAGGCAGTCATGTTTTGGGAATCATCCCAAAACCCTTGGCAGAGGCAAATCTTATTGGATCATCAAACGGAGAGGAACTGATCGTGCCAGGTATGTCTGAACGACTGGTAGAAATGATTAACTGTGCTGATGCTTTTATTGCTTTGCCAGGTGGCTTGGGCACATTGGAGGAAATTTTATAGTACTATCTTGGGCGAACCTGAACATACACCAGAAACCGCTTGGACTGTTTAACGTTGATGGATTTTATGATTTTCTTTGTGTGTTTCTTGATGATGCCTCGGAGAAATGGGTTCGTGTCAAAACCTTTGAAAGAACTCCTCTTTACTGCCAGAACTGCTCCGGATCTAATAGACCAACTCATAGCCTATGAACCACAAGTTGACCCTATCCTTTCAAAGATAAATTGGTCCGAGGACGATCGTGGTAAGAGGCGTCGGATTAATCTGGATCTTAACCTTTAATTTCCTGTAGATTTCAGCTAACCAGGTACGACCTTCTTAACTCTTCTTTTACTGTTTAAGACATTGGGGACAATGTCTCATTTAGGTTTGGGGGAGGGAATTAGTTGATCAGTACCTTGTTTTTAGTTTTGTGTGTGTTTTTATTTTTAGTTCAAAATTTTTCGAAAAATACAAAAAAATTGAAAAATTTTTCAAAAATTACAAAAATATTTGCGTTTGTTTTTTTAATTTGACTAAAAAGGTGAAATTGGTAAGAGATAGCTGAGTAAGGAGTTTCCACTCCTGAGACGTATCTCAAGCCTATTTCGAAACAAGTTAATTTTTGTTTATTTCATTTTGAATTATTTAATTTGTGAATTCTCCTTTAAACGGACTAAACTAAATGGATCTTCATATGCTCAGTTGACAGATATTATCAACATATATAGTAACATACGGACATGAGCTAAAATTGAAAAGTTTGTAATATTCAGTGCTCTAGTTTAATTGGAGGAAACATCTCAAAAAGCAGTGGAGTAAAAAAAAAAAAAAAAAAAAAAACGTCTGAGATCCGAGTTATTAAGTCTGTAAGGGTGTTTAAACACCTAGTGCCCTAAAACCAACTGGTTTGGGAGTCACTGGCCCAAAGCTCGTTATTGGATCGAAGATGCTGCAAATATATATATATCTGAAGTCTGAGTAATTAAGTCCGTAGGGGGTCTTAACACCTGGTGCCCTAAAGCCAACTGGTTTGGGAGCCACCGACCCAACACTCTACATAGAGAAGATATTGTATATAAAAAAAATAGAGAAAAAATCAAAGAAAAAATCAGAAAAATCAGAAAAATTATTCCATTGCTGAAAAAAGGTGTGAAATCTGATAGAACTTTAGGACAAAAATATTACTCTCTTATCAACTGCACTTATGACTGTTGTGGGCAAAAATGAGTTGATTAATATTTTGTTGGCTGTGTATATGGAGAATGGTAAAAATAATCGGAGAATTTACTTATTCAGTAATTTAAAATAAAACAAAACAACTAGTAACTTGGAGTAGAAGTTTCACCTGATTAGTCACTAACATCTTTATTCTCTTTTCGCTTGTCTTTTTGCTTTTGTGTGCATTAGTTTTAACTAACTTTTTTACTTTTGTAAAATGTTTGTGGGTATCATTGCTGTAAGCCCTCACGAGACTACAACTCGTCCACTAGGGACACCTAGGGGTTTAAAGGCTTGTTGCATACGCTAAATGCAACCGTGATCCCTACGAAAGTGGCTTAGTTAATTTATTTATGTTATTTTATTCTATGTTTTGCTCGAGGACTAGCAAAATGTTAGGTTTGGGGTGTGATGAGTGGTATTTATATCACTATTTCCCACTCATTTAACCTAATATTTTGTATAGTTTCTTGAGTTTTGTGAACGTTTTGATATGTTTTGTGTTATTTTGTAGATAAATAAAGTTTGGAAAGCATTGGAGGCAATTTGGGGCAAAAAACGGACAAAAATGCGTCAACAGGGATATTTTGGTCTTTGCGCGTCGCGACGCCCAGACTTCCACGTCGCGACGTCTAAAATACGCCGAACAGTGCTAACGTGCGCCGGGTCCACAAATCAGAATCTGAGAAAAGTTTGACTTTGCTAAAATGCGCCGTGCCACGTGTCACCATCACAGCCGACCTGCTAACGTGCGCCGTGCCACGTGTCATCATCATATGCTGCCGACATCAGAGTTGAACGTGTCGCCTCATCCATCAGCCATGTCACGGTCAAAAATTCAACTTCGCCATGTGTCACGCCACGTCATCCGCCAACGTCACAAGGTCAACCAAGTCAACTTGCCACGTCGCATCAGCCAATCACGCGTGATACGTGTCGACAGTTGTCGCAATTCTATGTGCCGACAGTCTCTTTCCCACGTGTCGCCACGTCACCGCCACGTCAGCATCAATAATTGAGTATCCTATCCTTATCTGACACGTGGCGGATAAGAATCTCAGCGACCAATCAGAAGCCGCCACGTGTCACAATAATTGAAGCCCAACCACTCTGCCACGTGTCACCTTATCATCTTATCCAGAATCTTCAAAACAGCGAACCAGAGCGTGCCACGTCGACAAATCCGGCGTCGCGACGCTGAAGACCTGGCGTCGCGACGCTGGATCCTACCGAGGCCTATAAATTGAGCTCGAGATTTCAGAATTCATTGCACCACTCTCTCTTATAATCTTTCTAAAGAGAGAGTTTCTCTCTCTACTTTCTTTTATTTTTAGTTTTGTAATTAATTTTAATTACGTTTTGTTAATATAGTAATTTAATTTTTACTTTTTACTTTTTACTTTTTACAGTTTTTATTATTTACCATGAGGAGGTAACTCCCCCAGCTAGGGTGAAAGGTAATTCTTTACTGTTACTATTTAGATTAATCTCCCTTAAAAATAATATATTCACTATTTAAAATATTGACTTAAAAGGATACCGCCCGATTGGTCGGTTGGTAATTCATTTTAATCTGATTTAAACCTGACTAATAAAGGATACCGCCAGATTGGTCGGTTGGTAATTTAATTTTGGTTCCGCCTTTATGGCTGGTTGGACTTAATTTGACTTAATCAGGTTACCGCCTATATGGCTGGTTGGAAAAAGAATCACAAGTTTATATATTATTTTATGGGAGATATCTAAATTAGTAGTAGTAAAAGTAATTCCTTTTACCTTAGCATTTTATTTTATTGTAATTTACTTTTCAGTATTTACTTTACCGCATTTTTACTTTATGTCTTTTATTTTCAAGTTTTTACTAGCCCTAGTTATGTGTTGTAACTAAATTAGTTATCTGGGGTTGTGATGAAATCCAATATCACCGTTTTATAAGGGTTAGATTATAGCTTGGGTAATATAAAGATTTATTTATTGAGTCTTAAACTTAATGCTTTTTCATTAACTGGCCATTAATAAAATTGATCTGGTAAATCTAAAATGAACTAGACATAGGGATTTTAGGTTTCAGCCTTAGACTCAATAGCCCACGATCTTCCTTGAGGATAGATAACCCTTTAATAGATTTCCTTACAGGATAGGAATATACCTGTCGGGCGGGGTAGCCATAATTGGAACTTAAACTTAATGAATCCAGATAATTTGGTTGACATAGACATATGGTTCAATTGGGTTAAACTGGGTATTTGTGTCTGACCATCGACAGAGGCTTACACATAATTTAGTGTTCCAGGTTAATAAATCAATATATTACCCAACTTTAAGATAACCACTTCATCTTTTATGATATTGGAAGAAATCACAACCCTAGATAGTTTTTAATATTGAATTTTCTTAAAACCTATTTTCGACAATTTTATTTACTTGCTTTTAAATTTAGAATCGTCACCATTTCAAATCAATCAATCAACTTGTTAGATATTAGTAATCATTTGACCTCATAAAATTAATAGTTTAGATATTAAGTCCTCGTGGGATCGATATTTTTATACTACTTGAACGATACGTGCGCTTGCGTTATACGTGTGTGTTTACGCCGGTCGGTCATCTGGACCCTCTGTTTAAAACACCCCCAACCCATTTAAAATCACTCCAAAAAATAATTAAAATATTTAAAACACATCTAACAAATTAAAATAATTAAAACATTTAAAATACATGCACAAATTAAATCTTCAAACAATTAAAATTAAATTAAAAACAAATGACACCAAATTAAATCACCTTTCCTAAAATTAAATTAAATCCATTTCCCAAAATACATAAATCACTTCCCAAATTAAAAGATTTCCTTATCAAATATTAAATAAAAGATTATCCCTTTTAAACACACAAAATCCTATTCCTTCTCCACAAGGTAAAAACCCTTCCAATTGGCCTATAAAAAGAAACATTCACCCCCTTACCAAACCCTAGCTGGCCACTCTAAGGCAAAAAAAAACTAAAAAAAAACCAAAATTGACATCACTCTCTCGGCACAAAACCACACCTCTCCTTCAGCCTGCCTTCCACACGCCCGCTCATAGCCCCCAGCTTCTCCACAAATCCACGCCTTCCACGCTTCAATTCCCCAACTACGTGCCACCAGCCCACACCTTCACCGACAGCCAAATAACAGCCTCATTCACGCACAAAAATCAGCCACTGCCAGCTCTTCGCGCTAAACACAACACCTGCCTCCCTCAACTTAAGCCACCTCTCACCTAAACCCCTGCAGAAATAGCCCTTCTACACGCAAAAGCAGCCCCACTCAAGCCCTTAACGCATCAGCCACCTGCCTTCAATTCACACGTAACTGCCAAGCAACTTCACGATAAAACCCTCAATTCACAAGTAGCAGCCTAGCCACCTTCAAAAGTCACACCAGCCCCATGCATACGTGAAACCAGTCCACAAAATACAGCCCCTAAACCACCGAAACTGTCCAGTATTGCACCCCAAAAACTGCCCAAAACAATAACAAAAACTACCCCTGGAACCTATCCAAAACTGCAACCCAAACCAGTCCAAATAACCCTCAAAACAGTCCCCTAATTACCGAAAACAGTGACCCGAAAATACAACAAAAACAGCAGTAAAAATGAGTGAAAACAGCAGCCCCAGGACAGCAAAACAGCGAGGAAAGTCGTTGAGTTAGTGGACCAAAAGAGTTGCGGATCATTCACCATTCCAACGGCCGTGTAACGCCCTTTCGTGAGACAATAAAAGAGGTTAGACCTGAGGGCACCCTTTTATTCATTATCTTTCGTTTATTTTATTTAATTTGAATTTTATCGCATGAGAGTCGTTTGAGGCATGATGTGATTGTTGGATGAGCGGAATATGTGTTCCCTTTTGTGGTATATAGGATGGAAACTCGGAAGTAAATTCCGTAGCCGAATCCGAATAGACGGTAGTGCGATTTGTACTCGGGATACAACGCCACGTACCACTTAAGAGACACGTATTTCGTCTCATCCAAACTTGTATTTGAGCATGATGTAGTTTGTATGTTATTTATTTGCTATTTAAAGCATGATTTGGCTTAGTTTATTATTTATTTTCAAAGCATTATTACATTATTTTAGGCATGATATTTTGTTTAGTTTATAATTATGTTGAATTGATATTTGTTTTTTTTGGTTTAATGGTTCAATGTGCTCATTGTGTGATATTGTGTGTTTGTCGTTTAAAGACTTACTTTCAAGCATGTAAACTTAGATTATGAGTTATTGTGATGAATACAAACTAGACATAGGTTACCCTTGAGCATGTGTGTTGAATAGATTCAGTTAGTTTATTGCACAAATCACATCATTACAAGTGAATAAGTAATGGACCATTCCGAACCCAACGGTTTGAGGCCTTCCCTTGCGAGGGGTGAGTGCGGCCTTAAATATTTGTCCCAGTTCACACCGGGGTGGCGACTCCATGTTATTTGTATCTCTCCAACTAGGCTACGAGCCTAGAACAGCGTCGTCAAGTTCTGTGTCCTACAATACCCATAGTGGTTTTTTACTCGCACGAGTTTTCTACTTCGTCACCAAAATATTGTGTTGATTTTCTCTGATGTTTATTTATTTTCTGTATTTATATTTTGCATTGAATTAATATTCATTTTTATTTTAAATTGGTTGACATTGTAGTTGCCTGTTAGAATTCCATAGTTATAGTAATCATGAGTTGTCTTAATCATTGTGTTTAATTTCACATAGGGTTAGAACCTTGGTTAATCGTGAACTTTCAATTGGTATCAGAGACTGAACTCGATGCTTGACCCATTACCTATAGAACGTAGTCAACCTTTAAATTGTCTGTCATTTTTTGATGGCAAAGAATATTTGCATGGGAAGGTTCACATGAGGGCGTTCCTTAAGTCCTTAGATGAGAGGGTCTAGATGACAATAGATGATCGGCGTAAACACACACGTATAACGCAAGTGTACGTATCGTTCAAGTAGTATAAAAAGTATCGATCCCATGAGGACTACCTAAGCTATTAATTTTATGAGGTCAAATGATTACTAGTATCTAACAGGTTATTTGATTGATTTGAAATGGAGACGATTCTAAATTTAAAAACAAGTAAATAAAATTGTTCGAAAGTAGGTTTTAAGAAAATTCAATATTAAAAACTACCTAGGGTTGTGATTTCTTCCAATATCATTTTAAAAATGAAGTGGTTATCTTAAAGTTGGGTAATATATTGATTTATTAACCTGGAACACTAAATTATGTAAAAGCCTCTTCCGATGGTCAATTACAAATACCTAGTATAATCCAATTGAACCATATGTCTATGTCAACCAAATTACCTAGATTCATTAAGATTAAGTTCCAATTTGGCTACCCCCGCCCGACAGGTATATTCCTATCCTATAAGGAAATCTATTAAAGGGTTATTTATCCTCAAGGAAGATCGTGGGCTATTGAGTCTAAGGTCTTAAACTTAAAATCCCTATGTCTAGTTCATTTTAAGTTTACCTAATCAATTTTATTAGTGGCTAGTTAATTAAAAATATTAAGATTGAGACTCAATAAATAAATCTTTATATTACCCAAACTATAATCTAACCCCTTATAAACTGGTGATATTAGATTTCATCACAACCCTAGATAACTAACTTAGTTACAACTCATAGCTAGGGCTGGTAAAAACTTAAAAGACATAAAATAAAATTACTAAAAGTAAATGCTGAAAGATAAATGCAATAAAATAAAATGCTAAGGTAAAAGGAATTAACTTCTACTATTTACTATTTAGATATCTCCCATAATATAATATATATACTTGTGATAATTTTCCCAACCAGCCATATAGGCGGTAACCTGATTAAATCAAATTAAGTCCAACCAGCCATTAAGGCGGTAATATTTGTCCATAAGCCAGCCATAAAGGCGGAACCAAAATAAGCCAGCCATAAAGGCGGAACCAAAATTAACCAGCCATAAAGGTGGAACCAAAATTAAATTATCAACCGACCAATCTGGCGGTATCCTTGATTGGTCAGGTTTAAACCAGATTAAAATGAATTACCAACCGACAAATCTGGCGGTATCCTTTTTAGTCAAATTTTATATAGTTTATATATTATATTAAAGGGAGATTAATTTAAATAGCAATAGTAAAAGAATTACCTTTCACCCTAGTAGGGGGAAGTTACCTCCTTATGGTGAATAGTAAAAACTGTAAAAATAAAGAGAGTAAATTACTATTATTACAAAACGTAATTAAAATTTCATTACAAAACTTAAATTAAAGAAACTGGAGTATGTGATGGCAACACGTGTCCAGGTGCATCTTAGCATGATCCGTTGAGATTTTGACACGTGGCAGGTGCATTTTAGCGTAGATGATGATTGTCGGCATCTTAGGATGATGACACGTGGCAGGCGCACGTTAGCAGATCTTCTATGATGGTGACACGTGGCATGACGCACTTTAGCAAGTCAACTTTTCAGATTCTGACACGTGGACCAGGCGCACGTTAGCAAGCACTCGGCGCACGTTAGACGTCCCGATGCCAAGGGTTTGGGCGTTGCGACGCGCCCAAAATTACGAAAATGCTCTTTTTCCAATTTTCATTGTTTTGGCCCAAATCACCTCCAGAATGTCCCGAAACTTTATTTATCTACAAAATAACACAAAACACATCAAAATATTCACAAGACTCAAGAAACTATACAAAATATTAGGTTAAATGAGTGGGAAATAGTGATAGATTTACCACTCATCACACCCCCCAAACCTAACATTTTGCTAGTCCTCGAGCAAAACAAAAAATAAAATAACATAATAAAATTTAACTAAGCCACTTTCGTAGGGATCACGGTTGCATTTAGCATATGCAACAAGCCTTTAAACCCCTAGGTGTCCCTAGTGGACGAGTTGCAGTCTCGTGAGGGTTTACAGCAATGATACCCACAAACGTGTTACAAAAGTAAAAATGTAGTAAAACTAATGCACACAAAAGCAAAAAGACTAGCAAAAAGAGAATAAAGATGTTAGTGACTAATCAGGTGAAACTTCTACTCCAAGTTACTAGTTGTTTTCTTTCTTTCTAAATTACTGAATAAGTAAATTCTCCGATTATATTTACCATTCTCCATATACACAGCCAACAACATATTAAACAACTCATTTTTTCCCACAACAGTCATAAGTGCAGTTGATAAGAGAGTAATATTTGTGTCCTAAAGTTTTATCAGAATTCACACCTTTTTGCAGCAATGGAATAAAATTTCTCATTTTTCTGATTTTTTCTTTGATTTTTTTTCTATTTTTTATTTATATACAATATCTTCCATCGATGTAACGAGTGTTGGGTCGGTGACTCCCAAACCAGTTGGCTTTAAGGCACCAGGTGTTAAGACACCCCTAAGGACTTAATTACTCAGACTTCAGATATTTATATTTTTTGCAACATCTTTGATCCATGTAGCGAGCTTTGGGCCGGTGACTCCCAAACCAGTTGGTTTTAGAGCACTAGGTGTTAAAACACCCTTACAGACTTAATAACTCGGATCTCAGACGTTTTTTTTTTTTTTTTTTTTTTACTCCATTGCTTTTTGAGATGCTTCCTCCAATTAAACTAGAGCACTGAATATTACAAACTTTTCAATTATAGCTCATGTCTGTATGTTTCCATGTATGTTGATAATACATGTCAACTGAGCATATGAAGATCCATTTTAGTCTGTTTTATGGAGAATTTACAAATTAAATAATTCAAAAGGAAATAAACAAAAATTAACTTGTTCCGAAATAGGTTTGAAATACGTCTCAGGAGTGGAAACTCCTTACTCAGCTATCTCTGACCAATTTCACCTTTTTAGTCAAAATAAAAACACAAAAACGTAAAATATTTTTGTAATTTTAGAAAAAGTTTCAATTTTTTTTGTATTTTTCGAAAAATTTTGGACTAAAAATAAAAACAACACACAAACTAAAAACAAGGTACTGATCAACTAATTCCCTCCCCCAAACCTAAATGAGACATTGTCCCCAATGTCTTAAATAGTAGAAGAAGAGTTTAGAAGATAATACCTGGTTAGCTGAAATTCTACAAGAAATTAAAGGTTAAGATCCAGATTAACACGACGCCTCTTACCACGATTGTCCTCGGACCAATTTATCTTTGAAAGGATAGGGTCAACTTGTGGTTCATAGGCTAAGAGTTGGTCAATTAGATCCGGAGCAGTTTGGCAGTAAAAAGTAGTTCTTTCAAAGGTTTTGACACGAACCCATTTCTTCGGGCATCATCAATAAACACACAAAGAAAATCATAAAATCCATCAACGTTAAATAGCACAATTGGTTTCTGGTGTATGTTCAGGTTCGCCCAAGATAGTACTATAAAAATTTCCTCCAATATGCCCAAGCCACCTGGTAAAGCAATAAAAGTATCAGAACGGTTAATCATTTCTACCAGTCGTTCAGATATACCTGGCATGATCAGTTCCTTTCCGTTTGATGGTTCAATAAGATTTGCTTCCGCCAAGGGTTTTGGGATGATTCCCAAAACGTGACTGTCTCCTTCCTGTACGGCCTTTGAAACGATCCCCATTAGTCCAAGATTACCTCCGCCATATACTAAGTGCATATTTCTTACAGCTAAGACTCGACCCAATTCCTGTGCTGCTTCTACGTATTGTGGTTTAGTACCAACACTACTACCGCAAAACACACAGATATTTTCAACTCGTCTTCTTGAAGTGGCTTCCATGTTTTTCTCTGGATGTTTTCAAAAGTGCAATGATGAGTTGAATTTATAATACCTGAAAAGGGTGAGTAAAATAATAGCACTAGTACCTGCCAAATGAAAATTATTAGTTAAACAGTAAAATAAATCGTGGTAGTCAAAAAGGTCTAGATATTGTCGGAGAAAATATAAGAAAACAACAAAACAAATCACAATTATTAGAAAAAGACAAAGAGATATAATATTACAAGAATTTACAGCTTGATTAACGTCTATGCGTCAGGGACAAGCTCCCCATCCAATTTTCTTATAAATAGGCAAACATGGTCTATTTTAGTCAGATTCCCAAGACTTAACTGTTGTCTTTCTTTTTGAAATTGTGTATGTAATTTACGAAAGGCTATGTGAACATATCTTCTGGGATGCGTCTCAAGAGTCGAAGATATATCATCTAAAGACTCCTTACTCAAGCCATCCCTAATGAATTTAATTTTGTCTTCGTGATTATCAGACACCATTCCTAAAGAACGACAACGAGTATTGCAATTCCAGCGTGCACATTTTTAACAAACACCCATTTGCTTAGCTCTACGTTTCTTTGCATAGGTGCTTCTTCCAAAACCAGGCAGATGTGAAATAAAAGAGTCAGAAGACTCACCTGCCAATCGGACTCGTGCTTTAATTACCCAACAAATGTCATTAGGAACACCATGGATTGTCAGTAACCTCATTCGTTCCAAGCGAGCTTTGTAAAATTTCATCAGAGATTTTTGAGGGAGAGAAGGAAATTGCTTGTGATGATTTGCGAGAGCTTATTCCATCTTGAAATGTCTTAATCTTTAAAAACTAAACACACAAAATTAAATCACACCAAATCACAATATATACAAAAATTGCATGGGTTGCCTCCCTGCAAGCGCTAAGTTTAAAGTCGTTAGCTAGACGTGACTGCCTGAACGTTTATGCTGGATCTGAAAGTGTGACACTTTCTTTTTATCGCTCAAATGATTCTCCCCAATAGTGCTTGACACGCTGACTGTTAACTTTGAATGTGTTGTTGGTGCTGGGATCTAGTAATTCAACAGCTCCATAAGGTAAAACCTGAGTGATCACAAAAGGACCTGACCACCTAGATTTCAACTTTCTAGGGAAAAGTTTCAACCTCGAGTTGTACAAAAACACCTGCTGCCTTGGTTCCAACTGTCTGTGCACTATTTTTCGGTCATGCCATTTCTTTGTCTTTTCTTTATATAATTTGGCATTTTCATAAGCCTGTAGGCGAAATTCCTCCAATTCGTTGAGTTGGTGAAGTATTTTCTCTCCTGCAGCTTGTGAATCAAAATTCAACTTCTTCAGTGCCCAGTACGCCTTGTTCTCAAGCTCAACTGGAAGATGTCACGCTTTCCCAAACACCAATCGATATGGGGACATACCAATGGGTGTCTTGTAAGCTGTCTGGTAGGCCCATAATGCATCATCTAGTTGTGTTGACCAGTCCCTTCTTGTTGATCCAATGGTTCTTTCTAGGATTCTTTTGATTTCCCTGTTTGAAACCTCAACTTGTCCATTTGACTATGGATGGTAAGTTGTGGCGACCTTGTGAGTAACTCCGTATTTGGATAGGAATGCATCGAAGTATCTGTTGCAGAAATGCGAGCCACCATCGCTGATGATTGAACGAGGTGTTCCGAACCGAGTGAAAATGTTCTTTTTCAGGAATTTGATCACCACTTTTGATTCATTGGATGGCAATGCAATTGCTTCAACCCATTTGGAGACGTAGGCTACAACAACCAGGATGTACATGTTTCCGATTGATGGAACAAACGGTCCCATGAAATCTATACCCCACACATCGAATATTTCCACTTCTAGAATGTTTTGCAGTGGTCCTTCATTTCTCCTGGAAATATTTCCCGTTCTCTGGCACCTGTCATATTGAAAAGCAAAAAGATAAGCATCTTTAAAAAGAGTGGGCCAGAACAAGCCTGATTGTAGGACTTTGGCTGCAGTTTTGTTTCCGCTGAAGTGTCCGCCATATGGTGATGAATGACAGTGCTGCAAAACACTGTTGATTTCCTCATGTGGAACACACTGTCTCAATAATTGATCAGCACAACGTTTGAACAGGTACGGTTCATCCCAGACATAGTGCTTGACTTCTTTGAAGAACTTCTTCCGTTGCTGAGTTGTCCATTCCAACGGCCATTTTCCTGACACAATGTAGTTGACATAGTCAGCATACCAAGGGACTTCCTGTTGTTTCATGGCAAAACAACTGTTCATCTGGAAAAGTTTCTTTGATTGACAGATCTTTATCAACTGTTTCTCCTCTCTCGAGCCTCGATAGATGATCTGCCACCTGATTCTCTGTCCCTTTCCTGTCTCAAATTTCCACGTCAAATTCTTGTAGAAGAAGTATCCAATGGATCAATATGGGTTTGGTATCTTTCTTCGTGATCAGATATTTGATTGCTGAATGATCCGTGTATACCACCACTTTGGGACCCAGCAGATAGGAGCGGAATTTGTCAAAAGCGTACACAACTACGAGCAACTCCTTTTCGGTGGTTGTGTAGTTGAGTTGAGATTCATTTAGAGTTCTGCTGGAATAATAAATGGTGTGGAAAATCTTTGTTTTACGTTGTCCCAAAACTGCACCTACAGCAAAGTCACTAGTATCGCACATCACTTCAAATGGAAGGGTCCAGTCTGGTGCTACAATGATGGGGGGCATAGACCGTTTTCTGTTTTAAGATCTCGAAAGCTTCCTGGCATTCTTTGGTGAAGTTGAAAGGCACATCCTTCTCCAGAAGATTGCAAAGAGGTTTTGCAATTTTGGAAAAGTATTTGATAAATCTCTGTAAAAAACCTGCATGTCCAAGAAAACTTCGAATACCTTTTACTGATGTTGGGGGGTAGGTAGTTTTTCAATTGTCTCTATCTTTGCTTTGTCTACCTCAATCCCTTTTTGTGAGATCCGATGTCCAAGAACAATGCCTTCCTGCACATGAAGTGGAATTCTCCCAGTTGAGTACCAGGTTGTATCTTCGCACCTTTGTAACACCTGTTCCAAATTTTGCAAACAATGGTTAAAAGAATCTCCAAACACAGAAAAAGTCATCCATAAAAACCTCCATACTCTGTTCCAGCATGTCTGAGAATATGGCCATCATGCAACGCTGGAATGTGACAGGGGCATTACATAATCCAAATGGCATCTGCGGAAAGCAAAAGTACCATAGGGACATGTAAATGTGGTTATCTCCTTATCTTCTGGTGCAATGGAAATCTGATTATACCCTAAATATCCGTCAAGAAAGCAATAGAATTCATGTCCCGTCAATCTGTCTAACATCTAGTCAATGAATGGTAGCGGAAAATGGTCCTTTCTCGTGGATTTGTTCAGCTTCCTGTATTCATACATACTCTCCATCCAGTCACCGTTCTTGTTGGGATTAGCTCGTTCTTTTCATGGTAACCACAGTAATTCCTCCTTTCTTCGGCATACACTGCATAGGACTTACCCAACTGCTGTCTGAGATGGGGTAAATGATGCCAGCATAACCATTTGATGATTTCTTTCTTCACGACTCCTTCATGATTGGATTGAGTCTCTGTTGATGTTCCACTGTGGGTTTGTACTCATCGTTCATCAGGATCTTGTGCATGCAAAATGATGGACTAATGCCTCGAATGTCTGCTATAGTCCAGCCAATGGCTTTCTTGTGCTCTCGTAACACTCTCAGTATCTTATCTTCATGCTCCAATGTTAGTGAAGAAGAAATAATAACAGGTAATTCAGAAGAGTTTCCAAGAAATGCATACCTGAGATGGCTCGGAAGTAACTTCAGCTCCAACTGTGGTGGTTCTTCAATCGAAGGCTTGATTCGATCTTTCTTTGGAAATTCCAAGCTTTCAATTGGTGGTGTTGCTTTGAATCGGAATGGTTTGTCAAGGTAGTTGATACATTCCAGATTTCAGCATCTAGCTCACTGTTAGTCATGTTGGTGATGCAAGCTTCAAGTGTATCCATGGGATTTGTCTCAGTATCCTGAACGATACTATCAAAACATCAATTCTGAAGCATTCTTCCTCTTTTTCTTCACTCAGGAATTCATGGCTTTGAAAACATTGAAGGTAACTTTTGGTCTTGAACTTTCATGGTCAATTTCTCTTTTTGTACATCAATCACAGTTCGAACTGTTGCCAAGAATGGTCTCCCAAGGATGATCGGAACATCTTTGTCTTCATCCATGTCAAAGATAATGAAATATGCTGGGAGAATGAGTTTATCAACTTTGACCAGCACATCTTCAACGACTCCTCTTGGAAATGCGAGCGTTCTATCAGCAAGTTGCAGTGAGACTGAGGTACGCATTGCTTCTCCGATTTGCAGTTTCCTGTAAATAGAAAAAGGCATTAAATTAACACTTGCACCTAAATCATATAAAGCCTTACCGATATAATGTTCTCCAATTGTGCATGGGACAGTGAAACTGCCAGGATCTTTCAATTTCTGGGGAAGTTTCCTCTGAATGATGGCACTGTATTTTTCCGTCAATGCTACTGTCTCGTAGTCTCCCAATCTCTGTTTTCATGAAAGAATATCTTTCATGAATTTGACATAGCTGGGCATTTTTTCCAAGGCTTCTACAAATGGGATGTTGATGTGCAGCTTTTTGAAAACCTCCAGGAATCGAGCAAACTGCTTGTCCAGTTTGTTTTTCTGAAGACGTTGAGGAAAAAGTGGAGGTGGAGTGATCTGTTCTTGTTCCTTTGCTTTTTTTTCCTCCTCGTTGTTCTGCTTCTTTTGGAACATCTTCAATCGTTGCCTTGATTCCAAACATCTTTGTTGATTTCAGTACCATTTTCAAGGTGATGGCTTGACATTGCTCCTTCCCGGTTCCTTGATTTGGTCTGTATTGCTGGGAAGATTTCCTTGTGGTCTGTAACTCTGAGCGTTGGCCAGTTGTCCGATTTGATTCTCTAGTGCTTTGAT
>SKCR01020214.1:0-35204 GCA_019454045.1 Zanthoxylum bungeanum | reverse complement strand
CTGTCGTCCTCACTTGTATCAACAATTCTTTTTCCCTCTGCTATTTCGTTCCTTCGTCGGCTAGTCCCGGTCTCGAATTCCCGTCGTGCGCTCCTTCTATCTTTTCCAACCGGTCTACTATGGTTTTTAGCAGGGTTTGATTTTCCTCCCTTTCTTTCCTTAGGTTCTCTTCGATCTTCTCCATCCAATCTGCGGCCGAGCTCCCTGATGATTGGTGGTTTTCGCCTTCCGCCATTGTCTCACTACGCGAGTTGCTTTTTGTTTGATCCCCACAGACGGCGCCAACTGTTGACGGTGGATCTTGGTCTCAGGGCAATATGGGAATATCACTCCCGAGGAAATCCTCCTTCAATAGTGAATTTGTTTGGTTATGGGGGACCAAAGGCAAATTTAGCAGAAAACAGATAAATACACCAATCAACAAGGGGATTTAACGTGGTTCGGTGGATTTGGATCCGACCTACGTCCACGGACACAAACATGATGATATATTTTTATTACTCAAACACGCTTTTCAGATCTCTTTTTGTTTTTTTACAAGTCAGAGCTTGATGATTCTGATGCCCTTACACATACTCTGCCTTCCTATTTATAATAGTACAGAAATCAGACTCCTATTTGTATAAGAATCCTGGTCGAATCAGTGTCATCCTCTTGCAAGGATTCCTAGTCTAATATTGCCTTCACTTTTCTTATTTCTTTTGGATTCTGACTCATTACTTTTCCTTGTGAAAGTAGGATAACTTGTTATCTTATCCGCAAGAATATGGTGTTATCTTCTTGAGCATATCTCGTCATCTGGTCGGTCTTCATAAGGTCGGTCATGATAGTCCTTTGTACTGAGAATGCTGCTGTCGACCTGATAGTGCCCGATTATCTGAACAGAAATGTTCTCGGTTTACCGGTCATAAAGTGCTCGGTCTATATATGTTGTGGTCGGTTTGAAACCGTAAGGTGCTTGTTCTTTTATTGCGAAGTGGTCGGGTTGGCTTTAACGATCTCACCCAAGTAGGGAATTACCCTTCTATCCTCGTTGCGCTGCTTTAAATATCATAGTGCCCGAAAACACCATCAACAACTATTTTACCCTTATATTTACATATTTATCTAAAGACAATTGACATAAACACAGTGTAATTGTTGAAATTTTATTTTCCGTATATACATAGCTTCTCAACATAGCCCTGCATATCTATCCATTTCTCATATATAACGTACACACCTAAAATGACATAAAGTAGCAATTCAAGTGGTAATGCTAGTGGAGGAGATAACAAAGGTAGAAAAGTGAAATATCATCCAAAATATTATTACTATCGTATGCAAGCAATTGCTGTAGTGTCTGCAGCTGGGGTGAATCCGAAATCCTTAGGGTCGGATAGAAGCCCATTGCAGCAGAAACAGACTAAATCGGCGAATCCACGATATGGATAAATTTTAAAAATTTAAAACTTATAAGTTTTCGACCATATGGCATATTTTTATAAAATAGGAAACAATGTTCCATTTAGAGCCCTGATAAGTGCATGAAAATGTACTTTGAAACATCACTTATTCGAGTTTATTGTTAAGTATTTAGTTCTATATTTTATATTTTTGTTTGCGTAATTTTTATGCGTGAAGAAAGAAGAGCGTGTAAGGTTCAAACCTCCTGAGACAAAGTCCCAGCAAGGGGTGTTTGATTAAGTGAATAAGCCTCCAAGGGGCACAAGCTCACAAATTACAGTCCTAAGGATTACAATCTAAGAAATAAAAAATAAAGATATGCTCATTTGAGTCTTCATTTGATCGGGCCTTCTTTTTCTGTATGAGTGAGCTTTTATAGTGAAGCTTGTAAACCGTTTGGCCAGTTCCAGTATCTCCCTGCAGCTGCTGGATCGTGTCTTCAACTGTTGGGCTGTGCGTCTCAACTGCTTGATCGTGGAGGGAAAACTGCTTAACTGCTGTAGTCGTGGGATCAACTACATTACGTGTTCTCCTTCTAATGCTTCGGTCGTCCTGGGTTCTTTTGCTCTAATCTGATCGCTCTTCTTTTGCCATCACTCTTATTGCCTTCGTCCTTCATTCCTTCGTTCTAGGGCGATTTCGCTCCAGGGTGTCTTTTTTCTTTTGCCAACAATTGTCCCCCAAATTTACCTTGATTGTACTGGAAGTGAAAATCGAGGTAAATTTTTTGGCTTTTCATCCAGGTTCGTTCTTTCCTCGTGCAGGGAATACCACTACGCCAACCGAGCTAGTCACCCGGCCGATCCCTCAGTCCAGAGAATCTAGGAAGCCGGGGATATTTTCCCCCGAACTAGTCCCCGAGCCGGTCCCTCAATCCAGAGAACCTGTGAAGCCGAGGAGTGTGGCACCATCTGCGCCCAGGGATCCGGTCCGCCGTTGACAACGGGTGTAACCCATCCGCAACCAGGGGATGCAGTACCTTCCCCACATAGGACCATGGTCAGCCGTCGCTAACGGATATAGCCCATCCACGCCATTACATTCCATTTCACACCTCACACCGTGTGGATAGCTGTTAGCTAACGTTTTTACATTCCATTTCACACCTCATTAAAGAGAAGCTTTCGCTTCCGATGGCATTTGTTTCAAATCTTCTCTTTTTTCCGGCTCTGTTCCGCTCATGTTGTTCTTTACCCTTTCATTCGTTAGCCAAAACATTTGCTTGATTAGGGAAAACCAAGCTGAGACGTCATAAGTAGGGTTGGCCTTTGGCCGGGCGGTTGGGAGAGGTTTTTCTGATAAGCTATTTCTTCTGCTCCTCTACTTTTAAATACTCTCAAGGCATGATAATGTTCTCCTTTGCAATGCTTTTCATGTGTTACCTGACCGATTGATGGGCTCTCTGCCTTAAGCCTGACTCTGTCGAAAGTGACCTGCAGTCTGGTGGTATTGTCACATCAACTCTACTTTTCTTATGTCACGCGCATCAATAGTGGTGATAGCATGGACGATGTTTCCTGGGGGACGCTTATGCTTACACCTGTACTTGGCCCATCTAATGAAGGCCGATGTTAAAATGCCGAGGTTTGGTCGATCTATTGAATGCCGATATTGGGGCTCGGCCAATTTAGTGGCCGATGCTGAGTGTGTGATGGGCCCGAGGGAGAAGTGCTTGCCCTGCAGTTATTGGGCCGCCTTTTACAGTCCTATGCGAACCCATCACTTCTACAATAAATGCGTGACTCTTCCCAACGTGTTTCATCATGAGGCATAATGAAGAACCATTTTTTACGTCACTTCTGTGTCTCCTTTCGTAGCACGTCACTTTTACAGCAAATTGTATTCTAACACCTGTTTGGGGCGATCCTTCATTCATTTCATTTTTCCGCTGTTTCCATCCCTCGACAATTCGGGTTGCGACATTTGGCCCAAGGCTGAGCCTTTCGCTTGTTTATATATAGGTTTAGCCCATTCTGGTTCTTTCTTTACTCTCACCCCATTGCAAAACTCTTTCGTATTTTCGATCTCCTAGCTTCAATGGCGTCTTCTTCCTCTGCTCTCAAAACCAGTTCCTCCACTTTTACTGATTATAAGATGGCATTGGACGACTCTTCTGTGGGCACTTTCGGTGTTCATACTCTTGACGAGAATTACGACCAGTGCGCGCTTGGTCCTATTTTTACTGAAGACCATACCATAGCCACAGCCCCGCTGGCTCAACAATTTCCTTCCTCTTCTGGTCTCCCGTTTTCGGAGCCAATTAATATTTCTCCTTTGGCTCAGTCTAACCCGATTCGCACGTGCCCAAACATGACGCTGCGTTGGAGTCTTGGTTCCAACGTATGCTATTGCATGCGGATACTCGTGCTTTTCTAGATAAGAATGGTTTCCTTTCCTTCATCAAACTTTCGTTGGCTTTGCCTTCCCTTGACCGCAGCTTGTTTTCTATTTCCTTGCTCTTTTGGTCTTCTGAGTACAATGTATTCATTTTCCATGTTGGTCTTTTTACTGTCACTCTCCGTGACATCGGTGCTCTCACCGGGTTGGCCCCCCTGGGTGCACCCATCTTGGCTTGTACAACCTTTCATTTCCCTCCTCCTTCAATGGACCCTTCGTCCTTTTCGTCCTACTCTTCTTTTCTTCGAACGTTTTCGAAAACGGCTGGTCCTGTTTCGATGTTGGAGCGAACGACCTTCCTTCATTATTGGCTGTGCAAATACATCATTTGTGCGCCTAGCAAAAGTCTGTGGCGGGGTAACTTCCCATCTCTTCAGATATTGCCAATGGTCGTCGTTTAGACCTGGCATCCTTCTTGCTAGCTGCTATTTATCGGGGCTTGGCCATGCTCTAAAAACAACTTCGGTCGGGGGCTTCGCCCATTGCCTCTGGTCCTTTATGGCTCGTTCAGCTTTGGTTGAGAGCTTATTTCCCTGTCTTCGGCGCCATTGATTCGAATCATCCTTATCCTTGTGCCGGTCTTATTTTTACCCAGCTTTGGCCATCTTCTTTCCTCCCTCGCACTGCTTTTGAATATTTCTATACTCTTCTTCGGGTTTCCTCTTTTTTCCATTTTCTCAGTGGGGAAATTTCCCGTCATTCGTTCATGATCTCCCCCTCTTGGAAGAGGATGAGTCAGGTCTTCGCATATGGCACAGGTTTTAATGCAGCTGCGACCTGATTCATGACATTCTGACTGGGGCCAATGGCAAGACTGGAGTGGAGGTGTATTCTCCCAACTTCATCGCCCGTCAGCTTGGCCTCATTCAAGGATGGCCTATTCCTTTCTTCCATACGCGTTCCGTTTCATCGGACCGTTTTAAAGTCCTTTCAGTTTCTGATGTAGAAGAATCCTTATCGGAAACCCGTTCTTTACTTTCTTCTTTTTTCATAGCTCCTTTTGCTTCTTGTACATCGGTTCATTCTTCTTTTGATCGTTTCTGGCCATCTGCCCTTGAGCGATTTTTTTCTCTGCCTTCTATGAGGGTATTTCATACTATTCCATTGTCCCCAAAGTCTTCTGAGCTAATGGGGTCAAAAAAGGCAACTGAGATGGCCAAACCGAAGAAAATAAAGCCCGCCAAGAGGAAACAGCCTTCCCCCAGCCGTAGCTCGGATTCGGACGTGCCACTCATCCGTTGCTCTAAGGTATGAGTTTGAGACCCGTCTTCTTTTTCACATGAGCTTGATGTACTCTGAAATCATAATTGTGTATCTTATGGAGGCGCTTAGGTTGAGCCGCCTTCCGCAATGCCCGAAACGACACAAACTCCGAAGGCCGAAGCTCCCATAGGCGGAGGTGAGGAGGTGTGACCTACAGAAATGCCGGTCATTCAGTTTCCCTCTGATGAGGATGAAGCATCATAGAGAAATTACCAGGAGAGGGTGGTGCAGTCGGAGCCGATCCCCAAGGTACGGAGCCATATATTGAATCTAGCCGGTTTACATCCAAGAGTCGAGGAAATTCCAAGAGACCATCCTCTATTTGAGCGCTTCTCTTCAGAAGGTTCTGTACCAATTATGCAGGATCCGGATGATGAGGCTGAAGTGCCAGAGCCTACTTGGCCGACTGGGTCTCTTTGGTACCACCTCAAGCAACTTTATCCCTTAGTACGCATGATTTATGCCTTAGGGCTTAGAGGGAGTTATAGGGACGTGGACGGCCTTTATAGTTTGGCCGAATTGGAGTCATTAGAGGAGGCTCGGTCTATGTATAAAAACGACGTACTTCGTCATATTTACGAGGAGGAGGGGGTCATTACATTTCTTATTTGTCTGATTCTGATTCTCTTACAGATGCTCAGCCTACTACTGTGCTGCAACGCTCAACACCAGAAGCAGTATCTCCAAGTACTTCTGCGCACCAGACTTCGGCCTTTGCACAGCCGTCATCTTCGGCTCCTCTGCCCTCTCCTTCTCGAGTGGAGTCTCTTGTGCCTGAATAACCGTCCCCTCCGGCTCTCATGATTGCTTCTTCCGCAGCTCCTATTTCGACAGTCCAAGTGCTAGCCGCTTCTGAACAATCATTGCCCCATCAGGCTGAGTCTCCCATCTTGCCACAAAGCTCTCCTGCTCAGCCGTCTCCTCCTCTGGCCGCATGGCCGCTGGCTCTTGTCCCCCAGCATCCATTATCCTCAGATCCTTCATCTCAGCAAGAACTAGCATAGCCATAAGCTGAGGCATTTGAGGCATTAGTGGATCGACCTTCCAGTTCTGGTTCTGGGGTGGTAAGTCTTTCTCCCCTTTCCTTTAGCTCATGGTCTTAGTTCATTTTTCTAATTCCTTCTTCGTGTGCAGGCATCCGACCCATTGCTAAAATCAGTCCAGAATATTTTGGACCACTTTGGGCGATTGTCCTATGCTTCTTTTCGGCCTTCTTCGCCTTCGGTCAACACCAATACAGACCTGGAGGGCCTTCGGGAGATTCTTGGTCAATACGCTTCCTTTGCTGCAGTGGAGGTTAGTCAGCCCGCTCGGCCAGAGAACGTCCTTCAATTGGACAAAAGCTCCTCCGAATTAAGCCAGATATTGGCCCTCCATGCCTTGCCCATATCGGTTGATGATCGGCTTTTCCTCCAAGAAATGCAGGATGACATAACAGCCATTCTCTCTCTGTATCGAAATATGTACAGCCAGAGGGTTGGGCTTTGCTCCTCTGTAATGAGGAAAGAAACGCTTCGTGGCTCTCTTGACGCCCTTCATCAGGCCCTGAGGGAGACTACATAAGAGATGATGACCGAGGAGTCGGTCTTCCTGGACCTGGAGCGACAGTTACAAGAGATTCAACGTCTTGTCGAGGAAAGCCATATGAGAAAAGAGGCTAAGAGAAAGACCATTGCTACTCAAGTAACGGAGATGGACGAGTTTATGGCAGAGTATGAAGGTTTGGCCCGTATAAATTTTGAGAAAAGCTTGGCCGATTTGGATGCGGTGGGTTTGGAGATACATGACGAATGGCGCCTGAGGAGAGAGACGCTTTCGGCCATTAAGGAGCTGCCCGGGGGTTTTCGGCGGTCTTCAGACAAAAATTAATGATTTTTGTAAGACGTTATATTGTCTATTCCTTGTATTTTTAGGACCTTTTCGTCCGTAATTAATAAAAATACATTATTATTCAAGTGCATTTTGTACATTTTCATGCTCCCACAAAGAGGGCACATATCTCTTTAAGTACTTGCCATTTATCGCTCTTGCATGCACTCTTCCGTTCAAGTCCTGCAAATGATAGGCTCCGTTTGGTAATACATTTTTCACCACGAATGGGCCTTCCCAGTTGGGCGACCATTTGCCATACGTCGGGTCCTTAGAACTAAGTGGCAATATAGTTTTCCACACTAATTCGCCCTCCCTGAACGATTTAGCCATTACTCTGAGATTATATTCCTTGGCTATTTTTCTCTTTTGTGTTTCTAGACGATTTAGAACATCACATCTGATATCGTCCAATTCCAACAAATTCTGGATCATTGCCTCGTCGTAGTCTTCCTTTGTCAGCTTTTCTTGTAACATCACCGTGGTGGACTCGATATTCATTTCTACTGGAAGCACAACCTCGTGACCATACACTAACTAAAATGGCGTCACTGAAGTACTTGTTCGTGGTGACGTCCTATAGGCCCATAAAGCCTGACTCAAATATTCGTCCCATCGTCTAGCGTTGCATGTCACCATCTTTCGAATCAACCCTTTAAGGGTCTTATTGGACGATTCTGCTTGACCGTTTGACTGAAGGTAATATGGGGTAATGTTCACCAACCGGATTCCGTATTCGGCCATAAAATCTTTCACATTTTCACCATTTAATGAGGTGCCATGGTCTACCATTATTGTTTGTGGTATACCAAATCGGTGAATTATATGCTCTTTTATGAACTTGATGATCTGTTCTTGGGAGATTTCCACAACTGGGATAGCTTCCACCCATTTGGTAAAGAAATCGGTAGCAACGACGATGAAAGTATGCCTCTTGCTTGATGCTGGATAAATCTTCCCTATCAAGTCTATCGCCCATCCCATAAACGGCCACGGTTTAATGACTGGGATCATCTCGGTCGCTGGTGCCCTTTGACTAGGCCTGTGCTTCTGACAAGTAATACATCATTTGGCATACAAGATACACGATTCTCCCATCTTTGGCCAATAATAGCTGTTTCGTATAATCAACCATCTCATCTTTATTCCTGCTTGGTGAGCCCCACAAACACCTTCATGCACTTCGGCCATGATAGTTTTGGATTCAGATGGCACTACACATTTCAACAACAATCCATCTTGTCATTTTTTATATAGCACATCTCTGAGACTACGTAGTTCAGGGCTTCAAGTTTTAGCCTTCGATCCTTCCCTCATTCGGGCTGTTTTAGAAATGTCTTGATTTCGCTTCTCCAATCGTCCTCCTCTTCGGCTTCGATGACCATGACATCCGTCTGCCTACTTCGTCTCATTAGGGCTGGCTTGACCTATTCGTTCCTATATATCCCACTTATATTTGTCTGCTTATACCCAGAAGCTGCTTGGGCTAGGCTATTGGCCAATTCATTCTTCGCCCTTGGAACGTGTTCCAACTCAGCATGATCAAATCGCTCTACCAACTCTTTGGCCACATCCAATAATGCCATGACTGATGGGCTTTGGCATTTAAAGGTTCTTATCACTTGTTGGATTACTAGTTGCGAATCCCCCTTAATGGATACATGGGTTATTCCCATGTTGAGGAGCATCTCCAACCCAAGTATCAAGGCTTCATATTCAGCCTGGTTATTAGTGCAATATTCGTTCAACTTAATTAAGAACCGAAATGATTCTCCCAACGGGCTGACTAAGACAATCCTTATTCCAGCTCCTTTCATTGTGCTGGATCCGTCGAAATACATCGTCCATGGTTTCATATTGCATTCGTCCAGATCCATTTCTATTTCTCTAATAGTGCTCAAACATTGGTGATCGGCCAAGAAATCGGCCAAAGCTTGATTTTTAACGGCCCTTTGGGGCTCATGCCATATATCAAATTATGAAAGTGACAGTGACCAAAACCTAACTCTTTGATGCAAGATAGGACGAGAAAAAATGTACTTTATTATATTAATTCTTGTGATCAAATACACTATGTTCGGCTTAATGTAGGCTCGTAATTTAGTACATGTGAAATATAAAGCCAAACATAATTTCTCCATTGGAGAATAATTACATTCATAATTCAGTAATTTTCTGCTGATATAATAAATGGCTCTCTCGACGTTCATGTCATCATCTTGCGCGATCATCCCAACTATGGACTGTTCTTCGGCCGATATGTATAATTTCATTGTCTTCCTGGCACATGAGGTACCATCACCGGCGGTTGTGACAAGTATTTCTTCATGCTGTCAAAAGCTTGTTGATGTTCTTCGGTCCAGACGAATTTGTCCTTGTCCTTTAACCTCAATAAGGAGGAGAACACTTTTTTTTTCCCTGCATAATTGGAGATAAATCATCTTAAGAAGTTAATTTGCCCTAAAGAACCTCTGTAACTCTTTCTTATTTCGGGGTGGTATAGCTTCAGTGATCGACCGAGATTTATTGGTGTCAATGTCGATTCCCCGTTGTTGCACTAGAAAACCTAGGAAATTTCATGCGCACACCCCGAAAGTATATTTGGCAGGGTTCAATTTTAGTTTAAACTTTCTCATTCGCTCAGAGGCCGTTGCTAAATGGCTAAAATGTTCTTCCATTGTCACAGATTTAGCCACTATATCGTCCACATAGACTTCTACAGATTTGCCGATCATGTCATGAAAGATCAAATTCATGGCCCGCTGATAAGTGGCACCAGTGTTTTTCTGGCCGAACGGCATCACTACCCATTCATAACACCCTAGAGAGCCTGGACACCTAAAGGCTATTTTGTGCATATCATTTTCGGCGATGTAAATATGATTATAACCTGCATACCCATCCATAAAAGAGTAGACTTGGTACCCCGCCGTGGAGTCCACTAGGGAATCTACTGTCGGCATTGGGTATTGATCTTTTGTGTGTCGCTAAGTTTAAATTTCTGAAGTCTATACAGATCCTTATTTTTCCATTCTTTTTCCTGACTGGGACAATATTTGACAACCATTCCACATATCTGGTCGTCCTAATGAATTTCGCCTCTAAAAGGCGTTCAACTTCTTTCTTAATATCAGGCAAGACATTGGGCGCAAACCTCCGGGGAGGCTGCCTATGAGGCCTATGAATTGGCATGATTGGCAGCCTATGCTCCACCAACGTCCTATCTAAACCACGCATCTCATTGTAGTCCCATGCAAAACAATCTTTGTACTCTTGAGATATTTGTCTTTCGTCGTCCATTCAGAGCGTATTTTTCTTCTTCCATTGATTCACCTCCTTCTATCAAACAGTCCACTCCACATAGTTCTCTTATCTTGTCCTCCGTCTGATGCGCCAGCCAGTAGTTTGCCTCTTAAGGCCGAAATCACGGCCTATGCTTCGGCCTTATTTCTTCGTTCTGCTACATAGGCCATTAAATTGGCCTTGGAGGCCGTAAGGGCGGCTTGCTCCTTATTCTGCTTGTTCTTCATTTAAATTGTTGTACGTTGGCTCTCCAAAAACCAATGTGGTTGGTCTCGTCTGTGCGAACAAATCATTCAGTAGTCCCGCGGGGTATGGCTCGTTATTTTGAGCCTCAATGGTCGGGCTTTCCCCTTCATTCAGAACTCTGGTCGACCCATAATTCCCTTCGAACATGAAGTACTCGGCCGAATTTGTCTCTGCAGTGAAAAGATTGTTGTCGGCATGCACTATCTCCACCTCGTCCCTCTGGTTCCAGAAAACTAGGCATTGATGAATGGATGAAGGGATGCATCGGCTGCCGTGTATCCAGTCTCATCCTAGGAGCATATTGTATGTTGTCGGCCCATCTATGACGAAAAATACTACTGTTTTCATAGTACTTCCCACTTGTAGGTCCAACGGAATAACCCATTTGGCTGTCGTCGCCCCTCCATTAAAGCTGGTAAGAACTACTTCCGTAGGGAGGAGGTCTTCTTCTGACTTTTCCAAACGTCCTAGCATCCTAACTGGTACTGCATTAATGGCCGCCCCATTATCAATCAACACTTTGGTGATAGGTATCCCATTAGCCTTTGCTTTTACGTACAGCAGCCGCAGATGCTTTGTCATTTGTGGTGGGGGCTTTGGGAATATCACCTTCCCTGACAGACCTATCTCCATTGCTCGATCGCCCTCATTGTTAGCTTGAGGCAGTTTTTCTTCCATGTCTCATCCAGATGATGGCAACGTGGCTGGTGCATCATGAGAGACGTTATTGACGGCCAATCTCCGTTTTTCAGCTCTGGTGATGGTCCGTTTTATCATAGGTGTCCCATACAAAATGAGGAATGGATATAGTCCCAAATCTTCTCCCAATATCCCGACTGCAGGATTGCCGGCCTCATACAATTCTTTGAGAAGCCGATTTTGTGAAATTCCCCTTTTCCTTGCTTCGGTTCTGATGTCTATTTCTTCTTTTATGTCGGTCATTTCCTCATCCAAAGCCTCCTTATCTGTTATCGAGAACGCTATAAATTCGGTCCCGTTGCCCTCATAGACGTCTTCGCTTGTTCCAGCTTCTCCTCTGTTATCCCCCTAGAATTTTTCGGGCAACAAGTAATGGTTGGCCACAACCGGGGGCATACTGCCGAACTGAATGACGATATGAGGTTCTTCGTCATCTGTTTCGTCCCGCTTTCGCTTGTCGAACTTAGTATGTTCATCGCCGCTCGTCACTGCTCTTTTTTTTACTGTCACTCTTTTTTGTTTGCTTCTGATTTCTCCATGATACGAGGGCTACGGCCCGTGGTGGCTGTAGGCACTGCATTTTTGCACATAAGTCCCTATGATGAGTCTCATTTAGAGGCACCACCTTTTATGTCACGGGAGCCGCGGGAAACGGACGTCCGAAGGGGAAATTCAGAATAACTATGTCATCAAGTTCTTTCACAAGTTCACTTTTTTCGTTCGTGCTGCATTTGTTACCACGTTTGAACGTTTCAAAACAGATTGGGGGCGTTCGTGCCAGCGTTCGAACGATGTTGGTATTTCTGGTTTTGCTACTAGCCTCACACCCAAGCCCAATTAGCCCACCAAAGCCCATTAAAATATTAATTAAATCATATACCAAATAAATGAAATATTAATTAAATCATATACCAAATTAAATAAAACATTAAATAAAATCATGCCTAATTAAAATCAATCAACCAATATTATTCCTAATTAAAAATATTGACTTCCTAATCTAACAAATTAAATGCCTAATTAACACCAATCAAATATTCAACCTTCCTAATTCACCAAAATTTGTCCCCCCCTCAATCCATTGATTTCCTTATCCAAAACCAAATCAAATCCTCTCTTTAATGCCAAAATCCCTTCCTTGTGAGACAAGGGGAAGCCCTAGCCCTTCTCTATATAAACAACCCCTAACCAACACATGCATCTCACTGGCTCTCCATTCACACAAAATACAAACACAAAAACCTAGCAACCCACGCCTAACATACACAACAACAAGAAGCAATTCCTTCCTCCTCACTTACCCTACATAACCGAAACCAAAACCCTTCCCCCTTAGCCGAGAATCACAACCGAAATAGCCCCATAAATCCCATTATCATCACCGAAAAAGTCCTTAGAAAATCACCATGACAGTGACCGAAACTGCACTCCCCTAAACACCCTTCACCCACGCAAATACAGCCCCTCTAAACCCTCTGAACAACCGAAAATAACAGCCCCCTATACAGCCTTGACACTACCAAAACAGTCCAAAAACCGCAACCCAAAGCAGCCCCCATTCATCACAAAACAGTCCCTTATTTGCCTTAAGACAGTGACCAAAATACGGTGGCAATACGGCAGTAAAACAGTAGCAAAACAGCAGCAAAACTGAGTCAAAACAGTAGCTTGAGCAGCGAAACAGCGAGGTAAAATGCAAACCAATGAACCAGAAAAGTTGAGGAGCTTTAACCCTTCCGATCTCTGTGAAACGCAAGTCCGAAAGTCGATAAAAAGGTTAGACCTGAGGGCACCTTGTATTTATTATCTTTCATTTATCTTTTATTTATTTTAATATATTATCGCATGAGAGTCGTTTTGTTGAGGCATGATGTGAATTCCGGATGAACGGAATGCATGTCTCTTTGTGGTATATCGGATGGAAACCCGGACGTAAATTCCGTAGCCGAATCCGAATGGACGGTAGTACGGTCTGCACTCGGGAAACAACTACACGTACCACTTGAGAGATACATGTATTACGTTTCATCCAAACTTGTATTTGAGCATGATGTAGTTAGTACGCTATTTATTTATTTAGCCTGATTAGGCCTAGTGCGTTATTTATTCTTAAGCATGATTTAGCCCTTAGTATGTTAATCTTTATGCATGATTTAGGTATCCATGTGATTAGATATGTCGTTGTTGTGATCCTGTTTGAATGCGGTATCTAAAACCATATGAATATATGCAATCTGCCAGTTCTCGTTCGAACGCGTCATCGAACGCAACTCGAACGCGAACCTTCTGTTTACCGTTCGAACGCGTTATCAAACGCTACTCGAACGCGCATGCATTTTGTATCATCATGTCTGGTCCCGTTCGAACGCGTTATCAAACGCTACACGAATGTGAACCTTCTGTTTTACGTTTCTAACACGTTTACGAACGCTACACGAATGCGCACACACTGAACTGAGTCTCTCTCATCATATTTCATGCATAATTTCCTCTTGGGTGATCTCTCTTGCATTATGTAGTCAACCATATTATTTGTATTCCTGCATTTATCCATTCGAGGTATTCATGAGATAGTACTCAAGCATGATTTGGTTGTTCTTAGTTTTCCATATCATATGATTGGAATATATTCATGAGATTGCCATGTGATGTTGTATGTTGTGATGATTAATTTCATGCATGTGAACTTAGAAATATAATTATCATTGGAAATAAGTTGTTTAGGTTTGGCTAAATTATTGCATAAATCCTAATATTACAAGTGGCATAAGTAAGGGACCATTCCGAACCCAACGGTTTGAGGTCTTCCCTTGCGATGGGTGAGTGCGGCCTTAAATCTCATTTTCCCGGTTCACACCGGGTGGCGACTCCATTATTCTCCGGTTTAGTCCCCCGCGGGCTACTCTGTACTCCCAACCGGGCCGCGAGCCAGGGACAACATACGTCGCCCAGTTCCTGTGTCCCCACAGTCTGGCGACTCCACTGGGGATAGAGAATCGGCCCCGAAATAATGTCTTGTAATATTATGATTTGTGCTTTAATTAACCGTGTCTAATGTGAGTTAAAAGGGGTTTAATCAAAGACATATTGTTTAGGCTGGGTAATGGTTTGGTGTCTTCCTTCACTCACTACCTTTCTATAAGGAAAATCTGTGAAGGCACCTAGATAATCGCTTACTTGTGGCCTATTGTGATGGACTAATTTGGAAGACTCGTTGTTTATTCCTGTCACTAAGCGATAAGAGCCTAAGAGGCTAGGGTACTTAAGAGAGCCTCGCTCCACCCTCCCTCTAGGGAATCTACAACGGGAAATCCATCTGACAGTCAGTCACACACCATAACTTGTTGGCACATACTGTAAGGTATAAAAAAAGGTGCGCTCACTTATGCTCCTCTGTTTGCTCAACTTCAGGCTCAGGCCTGAGAGGTTTCTCTATGACATAGAGTAACTTCTCGGCTCCCAGGACTATCTTGAGATTCATCTCCCAATCTAGAAAATTGGAGTCGTTAAAGACATTATCGCCCATGACGATGTCCCTAACGCTAATCTTTCCAGCCATATCGATTCCAATAGTCCAACTATTCAATCAATGATATCGGGTACACTCAAAATGTAATGGTTACTATAGTCCAACTATATAACCAACTACAAGTGGAGTAGTATCTTGTACAGTCTAACTGTTCAAAGAAAGCAATAAAATAAATATTAGTCCAACTAATATATTTATAACGACGATAAATAAAATTAAAAGAGCGTGTTTAGCAAGTATTAAACGAAATTACAAATTTAATACTAGCCTCATACTATTTTTCGGGGAGCTTATAACCCTCTGTTGAGTACTCGGGAAACCCAGTTTTCTAGTGGGCTAGGATCCCGTTAAATAACACACAACATTGACTTTGGCCAACAAGCTGTATGAAACTTAACTAGGTAGATCTCTAAGATCAATTGGATATCATCCAATTCCTAGATCCGGTAGGTGGACCTCCAAGTCCGAGATATATATCCAATATATATTTCCTAACCTTTTCCTCTGAACCAACTAAGCCTTGGCTTTGGCTCAACAAGCTTAATGATTCCAGTTAAGCGGGACCCATTGACAGTGGGAAAGCTTCGTAATCCACATCGATGTACAAAAGTGACCTTGACTTTGGCCGACAAATCACAACTGCCTAAGACATGCGATATGTAACAAAGCTTTTGTGGTTCAAACACATCCGTAATGGACAATGATCTTGACTTTGGACAACAAACCAATGCCCAATCTTGGATCGTGAGAAAGAACCACTCAGTGGAAGGAAAACGCTTAATATTTAATGAGGGTTTTTTCGCGTAAATTGGCAACCAATTTATTATCTTTGATTAGGTCTCATCATACACCCTTAAACATGCATTCTAAAAGCATAATAAGGCGCGAATAAAATTAATAATGATATGCAGATTGATATATAACAATTTATTCCTAGAATAAATCTCTCCATTTCCTCTCTCCCACTAGCACTTTACATACTTCTACCCAATTACATAATACATTAAAGAAACCTCATTTGTATTGAGGGGAATTGGTGAGAAGAGAAATATAAAGAGTAAAGAGATAATAGGCTTGACACGCATGTCAAATTTAATAAATTCCAAATTTATTATAACAATTTCCAAAATTGCCCCCACCCTTCTAATATCCATCTGATATACATTATTCATACAAATAAATCCAAGTATTCACACAAAACATACTGTCAATCTATCTAATCTAATTAATTAATCTTTGATTAATGACCATCCAATGTTCAAACAACGATTTGATTTGCGCGAGTCCAACTCGTTTAAGAATAAATACTCAAAGTACGTATTCTTGAATTATATTAAACTACAATTTTGAATCCAATTTAAATTATATCCATACTAATTCATATTAATTCCAAATTAAATAATTACACTTATTTTTGTGCATTTTAGACTTGGATTCCAAATCCAATCTAAATGGGTCTCAAAGGCCCAATTAGCATCCAATACTATTCAATTAAAGTCCAATGGACTTTCAATTAATTCTTTAGGCATGAGCTTTGGCCATTATGGATCCAACCCAAGATGCCAATGCCCAAGTTAGGAATCACCATATGCCAAAATCAATTTAGGCCCATTAGGCCCAATTAAATTTTTAAAGGCCCAATAGTAATATTTGGACTTTATGGAAATGGTTTTAGGCCCAATTGGATCCAACCAAATTGTCCAAAACCAAACTTGGCCCAACCAAGCCCATTAGCCCAAATATAACAAATTAGCCCAATCCAATTTAAAGACTAATTTATTATTAACATAATATTCCAAATATCACATTAATTTTAGGGGTGACCAAAACCGGTTTCGGTTCCGGTTTCGCATGGAACCGGAACCTATCCGGAAAAATTCGGTTCCGCACTAAGTGGAACCGGAACCTACCCAATTAAACAGGGTACCCTATTATTCGGTTCCAATCTGGTTCCGGTCCGGTTCCGATCTGGTTCGAATTATCCTATTTTAAAATTTTAATGAAAACTACATTCCGATGCGAGAGTACGTAGGAAAAAACAGGAACTATTTTGAAAACTAAAAGCAATGACTGTTGGTTATGTTAACTTCTTTATGTTGCTTGTGCTTTAGTTTTGAACACACCAGAAGAAAATGGCCAGAGAAGATGATAAGAGTTATTGTAAGAATGGTAGATCATGCTCAACCGTGTGGTCTCCTTGTGGGATTCAAGCATTGATCTGCCTGCCTTTGTATTATGTCACCTTTGTCTCATAGAAAATGATGATCAGGTTTATTCAATTACCCACATTTTTTTTCCTTTTCAAAGTTGCCGATAGAAATTTCAGTCAAATGCAGCAGTTTAATTAGTTGTGATCATCATCATCATGTACTTTAAAAACCCTGCAAAGGCAATTGGTTAGCGGCATGCTACCATATGCCCTCCATTAACTAGGGTTCCATAGATTTTGGTCACAACGAGTGCATTTTGTTGTGGTTGCTGAAACAAAATAAGATTATTTCTTTCTCAAGTTTTATAGCTTTCAATCTTCTATTTGCAGTCAAAGTGCCAACTAAACAACAATATGTAGCACAAGCATGCATAATTCTACTCTTAGGGTTTCGCTTCAAGGGAATGAAATTGATTCTGAGGATACATAGTAACATGATGCAACATAAAATATTCTATATTCGGTTCCAAAAACCAGTTCCATGGTCCGGTTCCGGTTCTGACTATTTTAGAACCAGAACCTACCCGGATAAAATCGGTTCCTTCATTTTTTGAACCGGAACCTACCCGATTACAACCGGTTCCATTTCCAAACCCGGAAAACCGGTCCGGTTCCAACCGGTTTGGGTAGAACCGGAACAGGTGCTCACCTCTAATTAATTTAATTAAAGTGTAATTACCATAATTAATTGATTAATTTAATATTTCCAAAACATCAATTAATCATACTTTAATTCTCAGATTCATGTCCAACACAAAATTGAGGCAAAATCAATTCATCCAACATGCTCACACTCATGGCAACCATATGAAATTAACATCCAATTGTCTAATTTTCAAAAAAAAAAAAAAACACCATGAACATACTAGGGTCACATTCGGCCATGCATAAGGATTTGGGGATTTTTTATCCAATCAATTTTTCTCAAATCTAATGATGCGTAAATCCAATTTATCATCATATAAATACAACCACACAATCAATTTTGGTAAATCAAGCTCCAAGCAAAAATTCCCAAATTAAAGTCCATAAACCCTAGATTTTGAAATCAAGTTTAGGTGGCTCATGATACCATTGTTAGTGTCCTAGACATGCCCAAGGATCCTAAACAAGATTTTAGTGTGAATAAAATCAAAGAAAGTTGCGGAAGACTTACAATGATCGGTTGAGGAATTTCAAAAATTTCTCCTTGAATGTTGAAGCTCCAAGCTTTGTTGAGTGTTTCCAACACTTGGATGAGTTTTCCTATCACCTTATTTAACTCTCAAAGTGCTAGCTAAGGTGAATTTTTGCAACAAAAATTCAAGAAAAGAGGGAGAAAGGTTCGGCCAACTAGAGGAAAAAGAGAATGAATAGTAACTTTTGTGTTTTCCAAAAACATAATACAAAAGTTATGTTGACTTGGTAGGTATGATGTGTAATAAATCCAATTTACTTTATTGCCAACCACGTACATCACAAGTTGACAAGTGATGTGAGTTGTGGGTCCCACCCAATTTTGAATTCCAAATTCTAGTTGGCTTACACAACACACTTTGGGCCCTGTTCGTTTAATCCGACTAAACGAGTTTTTCGTCGCTACGTAATTAAATCCAATTTAATTAAATAATAATGCCTAGCAAAATTATTACGAAAGTCGCTTACGAATTAATTCTAAATTAATTCGTTCGCATGAATTAAAATCCAATTTTAATTTTGTTTTGAAATCCAATTTCAAATAAAATATCCGATATATTATTTTAGCCCAATTAAATAAATTAAATAGTAAAATCCAATTTAACTATTAAATTTATTTTTCCGATTAATTCCAAATTAATCGCAGACGAATTTAATCCCAGATAAATTCTTGCCGTAATTAATCCAAGATTAATTTTCTCTCTCATAAATAATCCCAGATTAATTCTGTTCGAGTCAAATGTCATCGGTGAATCTTTAGAAGCGACCCAAGAGATCCATGGATATGTTGGTAGTAAATACGGTCATCGGACTATCCGAACACGTGCGTACCCGGTACCACGTTCTTACCGATTTACAAGACATAGTTGGCTTCTAGCAAAGCATCGTGCCTACCAAATTCTCCAGAAATATTCAACGAGGAATATATAATCTTTATCAGGCGCAGTATATCAGTTGTCATATGCTAGGCCTATCGCTGGAATTGTGTCTGTCCCGTACGAAGCATATATCTGATCACTAGCAACTAGTCTCTATAATCGGATAATCATGACCTAGTTATATTATTCCGATAGTTGTAGCATATAAGAGTACTAGTTCTGTATCCCTGCGTGATCATCATCTCCATATGACTGAAGTGATACTTCTTTCTTGACATCACACCCAATACACTACGATTCTCAGTATACCCAGAAGAGGCGTACACATAACCTGTTAAAGCTCCGGATGACCAAAACCAAAGTATACTGATTGTCGCAATTATTAGCGATGCAAGTCTCAGGTTAAGACCACATACACCTAATGCATATATTTAATTTTTTAAAGCTCATATATATATATATATATATATATATTTACAGTCTATGGTACATCACATCACTAATGCTTCTTTTGAAAGCCTAGGAATTACTAGAATGGCACTAAATTCCATTTTCATTTAATATTTTACATTGAAATATGTTTGCAAGCTATCAAAATCTTCCATATTTGAAATGAAAATTGAAGTCAAAAATTCAGAATAGAATCATATATATCATCTCCATTTGTTTATTTAAGTTATGAAATTTTATATAATAGATAAAAATTCTATATATTTGACTAGTCAACCAACTCATTGACACGTTAAAGGGGCGCTTGGATGGCATTTTATCAACGCTTGGCAGGTTAAACTGTCAAAATGCCTTGCACCGCCTACTGCCTTTGATAGCATAGGAAAGAAGCTAACTCTGACAAGTGAAAATATTATAACACATAAATCTGAGGATAGTGTAAGATAGGTCAGAGACTATGTATGGTAGAATGCAAACCAATGATACTATGATAGTAATGTAGTCTTTTGAGGGGAAAAGTATTGATAGTTTCCTTTAAAGTTGGGGAGATGTATGAGCTTGTCTAGCGGTCATAGACAATAAAAGACATTGCTTAAGTAAAATAGAAATGTTATATTACCAACCTCAGAGTAAACACATCAGTTGTTGGAAGAAATTGTTGGCGTTTCAGTGGCGGAAGCATGGTTTTAGGCAAAAATATTTTTCAAACATTTTAAAAATTTACGAACGAGTTAGCCGATATCCAATACCTCTAATTATATCGTATTTCACATAAAAATATAAAATAATCATAAAAATAGAGTAAAGATTTTACAAAAACTTTTCCGAATAAATACTACGAAAACGGGTAACTTATCAAATCGGTTAACCGACTATTGAGTCGGGTTGACCCGATCACTTGGGTAGTAATCGGTTAGCCCATGGAATGTCCAAATAGTGAACAATTCACTGCTTGGATAGCCCTCACACGGTAAGACCTTTTTTTTACGTAATTTTACCGTTTTCATGAATTTTTAAATCAGAAATATTTTCCAATATTTATTTAACACCCAATACACATCCAAACACATCCAAACATCATATTTTTACTCATAAAATATTCTGTTTTCCAGATCTGATCCAGAAAATAAAGTTATCCATTTTTCATGTAGAAATATAATTTCTCACCAAATTAATAAAATTAATCTACACCATTTTAAAGTCACCACAAATGAAGTCTGAAAAACAATTCCAGGAATCATAAGAGTGGCTACAACACTCTATAATGCCAAAATAAATTTTGAATCTAATTACTTTAATTAAAATAAAAATCACTCATGCTAATAAAAGAAAAACAAGGTTATTATCAAATCCAACAACACCAAGTATTTGGAAATAAATATATTATTCATAAATATATTTTGGGAACATGCAATATATATCTAATATATATCTGCGTGCTTATGAAAAATAATTTCTCAAAATAACAAACAAAAATCTTACCTTAATCAAATTAAGCTTTTTATTTTTGTTTATAATCTCCAAATCGTTCTCATTCTTATTCTTCCTTTGGAAACTAACCTTAACTTTTCTTTTTGCTCTAAACTCTTTGAGAAAAAAAGGGCTAAAAAAATGAAAACATATTTTTCATTTCTTATCACCCGTGGACGAAAATGGAGGCCCTTTTTGCTCTTTTGCAAGTTCAAAACTTTGTCCAAATAATTACACATATTAATTGTAATATCCAGGAATTCGGATACTCTTTTGGAAGGATTTTGTATTGCAGATTGGGTCTCAGAATGAGACTATATTGGAGAATAAGAGTTTAAGTGTTGAAATAAAGCTTGAAATATTAGAGATTTGAAGCATTGGAAATTGCGTAACTTTAAAGAACTGCTTACGCGATTTATGTGTATTATTTGATACAAATGAAGTTTGTTTGTTTAGTTCTAGAGATAGCAAACGAATTTTGATTGATCTAATTTTTAAAACATTGTACTCATTTTTCCGAGACGAACAAATTTTGTGTTGAATACGTTTTGAAATTCGCTTCAGAAGGGCTTCAAAATAGCTGATTTGCGAACATACCCTTCTAAATGGGGGCAATTTTGTAATTTCGGAAAGAATGGCATTATATATAAAGCTTATTTTTACTGTTCATGATTACAAAAAAGACAAAGAAAAAGAAGAAAAGAAAAATGAGAGAGAGAGGGAGAAGAGAGAGAAAGAAGGCGTGGCCGACGTACGGTTGACCAGCCACCCTCGGCGGTGCGCGCCGGCACAGCCCGCTTCGTCTAGAACAGGTCGGCCACGTGGTGGCTGGTGATTCCCCTTTAGACGGCCGAAGAGGCAAGAAAAAATGGGAGAAAGGCACAGAAATGGGTTTGTCGATCCCGGCTCATCGCTTCGTTTCACGACCCGAGCCACCCCCCAAATCAAAGTTATCGGAGAGTACTACAAGTTTATAACGATCGGAAATTCTAGCTACTGTTACATTGAGGGACGAATGTTATATAATATAAATTATGTTCGAGCACATAAACATTCATGGAATGACTTTGTGGATAATCGGTAAATTCCTCGAAATTCCGATACGAAACTGTATTATGTTCCACTTCGAATAGCCCTTGGTAATTGGGTCGTAAATTTCTCATACGAACTCTGATTATTATGAATTTTATATCACCGAAAATCTGAGATTGCGACCTACAACTGTCGTGTTGAAAATTATTCCAAATATGAAGCAGAAGTAAATAAAAAATGGAGATTTATTTTCTACTACAGTAAATTTCGTGGATGATCTAGAATTTGATGAGGTGGCACCATCTTGGCCATTCATTCCCAATAAAAATCAGTCCATTTTTACATATAAAAAGGGAACTATTCCCTTATCATCAAGAGTAAAAAAATATGGAGGGTGATAAGGGAAAGCCTTTCATGCCAAATTTCTTTCCTTCTCCATTTCTTAAGGTATTTTGAGCCATTCAAGCTTCATTTCCAAGCTTGGTAACCTTATTCTCCCTTTCTATCTTCTTAATTTTCATTTTTGAGCAAAAGAATTAAAAGCCCCATTTCGGAAATAGCATACCCTAACCATGGGAATTGTTAGAATTGGTATTAATAAGTTGTTGGCATGTGTTTTGATAAGTGTCATGATGATATTAACATTGAATGAGGTTAATTTGTATATGGTTATGTTGATGATATTACACTTGGTAATTAATGATTATGGTTTGTGTCTGGGTGGTGATATTAGATGAGTTTTGAAGTTTGAAAGAGTGTTCAAGTGTTGGTGATGCATTGAGTAAACTAGGTAATGAGAAGCAAGTTAGAAACCTGGAAAAATAGTGCACGTCGCGACACCCAAGGTGTCTGGGTCACGACACGTAATGGGAAGTTTGATAGATTCATTTCTAGATTGAGCGTGTCGCGATCTACAAGGCACTGGGTCACGACGAGAAGACCAAAATTTCCCAAAATTGACTTTTATTCATTCTAGATCCACCCTAGCGTGTTAGAGGCCACTCTAAGAGACTCATATTGGTTTGTACTCATATAGTACTTCACGATATAAATATGAGATGATTTGAGGTGATAATAAGTGTTTGAATTCAAAAATAGTGCAATCTCGAAACATAACCACGAATTATATTCTAACCAAGTTTACCGATTATAGATTATCGATAGGAATCTCAAGTTCATTGACAAAGCGAAATAGTGCCAGCCAGGCTCCAAAATCTGTGAGTGGACCTTTCTTTTTAAAGTTTATTTTATTTATATGTTTTGATGCCAGACTTACTTTTTAAGTACTTAGGGTGTTAGCCAATTTCAAAATCAGTTATATTTTGTTTAGCATGTTTTGAGAAATTATTTAGAAAAGAAATGTTTTCAAAATACAAGTTTTATGTTTTCAAAGAATGGGGAAAAACCCACCTAAATATGTAACTTGATACAGATATGGAATTGACGGATGATATGTGCATATGTAGAGGACTGGGGGGACGACGATACGTAATGCCCCCAGATCCTAGTTCAGGACTAGGGATGACAGATGCCCCTAGATCCTAGATTCAGAGCTTGGAGGGTAGCATAGATTCGCACCCCCAATTCTAGTTCAGTGGCTTAGGGGACGTCGATACATAACGCCTCAAGAACTAGTTTCAGGGACAGAAGTGGAATGCTCTGGGGGACGGCGGTACGTAACATCCCAAAGTCATGGATTTTCACTTCTTACTCTAGTTAGGCGTATGAGGGGACGACCATACGTAATGCCCCCATACGACAGGTTTTCAGAGCCAGAGACTAGTTTTCAGAAATATTTTTCAGAGATCAGTTTTTAGAAATAGTTTTCAGAAACATATATTTTAGAATAGAGTTTTTAGCACATATATTTCGGATACAAATTTTCTGAATCATATTAAAAAAAACATCGGATACAGATTTTCAGAACCATATTAAAAAAAAGACTTCAGAAAATATTTCCAGGAAGAAAGTTGTTTTCAAGTAATAGAAGAGATTCCAAAAAAAATGATTTAAGATGAAATTGGTTTTAGAACCGTGGATTTTCAAAAGCACTAAAAGTAGTACTTTTAGTACTACTTTTAAAAATATCCACTCATTTAGATCGTACAACGAACTAACCCCCCACTCCCAGTTTCGTATTTTGCAGGTATTCCTGGAGGACGAGCTCGATGAGATAGATACTGATGGCAGTCACTAGTGGGTCTAGGTCCACCAGGTCGAGTCAAAGTTCATTTCAGACACTGTCAGAGAATGTTGTGTAATATATAATATGCCTAGTGTAATATATGCATGTAGAGAGTTATAGATGTTTAATACTAAAGTTAAGATGTATAGTGAATTTAAGTATTCAGTTAGTAAAATGATAAACATTCATGAGATAGAGTTGGGCATCGGTCCTGTGCATGAGTCCATACATGAGAGATAAGAATAACAGATGTCTGAAGTCAAAGGCTCAGGGGAATAGTACGGTCTATTCCCTTCCTGTAGCATTTCCCGGATTGGGGATGTTACAAAGATGGTATCATAGTATGGTCTAGGAAGTCAGTGACTGCAATAGGCAGAGTGCTAGGGTCTGATATACGCAGTTTGTCCAGGATACCCGTATACGAGGCTCTACCTCTTTAGTTTCTGATCCTCGAGTACATCCTCAAGCTCCACATATAGGTTAGTAAGTATGCCCAAGTTGTTGGACAATTATGACCCATAGCATCACTATTTGTACAGAACTTGGTGTTGTTGTACAAATTAACTATGTGACAAAGGAAATTGCTCTTTTATCATTTGTAATTAGATTACCGGGATACATAAATGATAAAAATCCATATGATTAGTTCCAGATTAATAAGATATGAGACAGTATTAATCCATTAAGGTTTAATCATTAAAACATCCATGGTCGTAGTATTATCGAGATTGGACATCGATAATGCGGAATAGACTAGTATTGCACTTGTGCATGTTATGGGAGCATAACGACATAGTTCTCATATATTTGGGTATTGGATACTCATACAAGTGTAATAGGAGGTTGTGTTTACCGATGGTACGGGAACAGCTTCACTCTGGATAGACCCCTCGGAATTCCATTGGTAGTATGACTATGTGTCTATGAAAGTCTGAATCAGGGTAGGTGTATTTAGTCTTAACCTGAGACTTGCATCGCTAGTACTTGTGATAATCAATATACTTTGGTTTTGGTCGTCCAGGGCTTTAACAGGTTATGTGTACGCCTCCTATAGGTATATTGAGAATCGTAGTGTATTGGGTGTGATGTCAAGATGAAAGTATCACTTCAGTCATATGGAGATGATGGTCACGTAGGATACGGAACTGGTGCTCTTATATGCTGCAGCTATCGGGATACTATGACTAGGTCATGTTTATCCGATTATAGAGACTAGTTACTAGAGATCTGATATGTGCTTCGTACGGGGCAGACACAATTCCAGCCCCAGGCCTAGCAAGTGACATCCGATACTGGATCGCAATACGCAATACTACATATACTACGCCCGATAAAGATTATATATTCCTTTAAGAATATTTCTGGAGAATTGGGTAGGCACAGTGCTTTGCTAGAAGCCAACCATGTCTTGTAAATCGGTAAAAACATAGTACTAGGTACGTACGTGTTCGAATAGTTTGATGACCGGATTTATTGCCAACATATCCAGGGATCTCATGGGTCGCTTCCCGAAGATTCACCAATGACGTATGACTCGCACATAATTAATCTAGTATTAATTATAAGATAGAGAAAATTAATCTAGGATTAATTACGGAGATATTTTATCTGGGATAAAATATTATTTAAAAGAGAGAGAACGGTTAATTTGGAATTAATCGATAAAATAATATATTCGATATATTAAACGAAATTAGATTTCGACGCGGAATTAAAATTAGATTTTAATTCGGGCGAACGAGTTAATTTAGAATTAATTCGCTAGCGACGTAAATAGTAATTTTGCTATGCATAATTATTTAATTACGTCACAACGGAAAATTCGTTAATTTGGAATTAGCAATCCTGAGCCGGGGAGTGTTTGCGGGCCCACTCGAATTTCGAATCAAGTGGGGCCCATAAGTCACATCACGCGTCACATCATTAGTCACTCTTGTGATGCAAGTCCCATCAACTTTGAGTGATGTGATGCATGTCACTTGTGAGTGATGTGAGTTGTTGAAAGGCTATAATGCCTTGTACCATTTTGGAAAGTGGTAAGTTGTATTAGATTTTTGAAATCCAAAAACAACACACACAACTTCATCTTCCTCCTCTCTCTCCCTCACACGGCTTGGAAGCCATTTTTTCTCTCCTTGGCCGAGAGCAACAAGAAGCAAAGGAAACAATTTGTAGCAATTTTTTTCCAAGTGCTAGCACACTTAAATGAGTCATTCAAAGGTGATAAGGAAACCCATTCATGAGCATGGATTCATTCTCAAAGCTTGGAGCTTGAAGAACAACACAAGGAGTACAACCATGGAGGCTTGGCCAAAACTTCAAGGAAGAATTTTTGTTGTCTTCGCATCGCAAAAGCCGATCAAAGTGAGTATTTCCGCTACTTTACTTTGTTGTATTCCCATATTTCATTCGCTTAATAGATCTTGGTTTGACCTAGAAAACCCAACAATGGTATCAGAGCCATGATTAAGCATGAAATTGATTTAGGGTAAAATTTGGGTAAAATTGATTTGAGCATGATTTGATAAAATTGATTGTTTGAATATGCTTGAATAATGATAAATTAGAGTTATGCATGATCAATTTGATGAAAATTGAATTGGATTATTTTTTCCCCAAAATTTTGTCTTGGCCGAAAGTTTGAGATGCCCTAATGTCATGGTAATTTTATTTTTTTGATCATTGGATGAGTTGGAAGACATTGGATAAATTGATTTTGGATTTAATTGGATTAAAATCGAAATCGGATTTAAAATCCCTCATTTCCGTGACATGTATAGCATGAAATGAGATGATTTTTTGATTCAATAATGTTGGACATGTGTTGATGATGATTAGCATGATTAATTATGTAAATGTGGTATTTTGGAAATGTTGATTTGAATAATTAATTATGGCTAATACACTTTAGCTAATTAAATTGTGATGTTGGGAATATTGGAATTTAATTAGTTTGGCTAAATTTGGAATTGGGCTAATAAAGTTGTATTTGGGCTTAATGGGCTTGGTTGGGCCAAGTTTGGTTTAGGTTAATTGGTTGGATCCAATTGGGCCTAAAACCATTTCCATAAAGTCCAAATATGATTAAATGGGCCTTTAATATTTAATTGGGCCTAATGGGCCTAAATTGATTTTTTGGCAAAGGGTGATTCCTTATTGGGCTTTGGTTGCCAAAGTCCATGCCTTATAAAAATTAATTGAAAGCCCATTGGACTTTAATTAAATTGACATTGGATGTTAATTGGGCTTTGAGACCCGTAAAGATTAGATTAAGAATCTAAGTCGCAAAGGCTCATTAATAAAGTGTAATTATTTAATTTGGAATTAAATAAAGAATTAGTATTGAATACGAATTAAATTGGATTTAATGTTGTAGTTTGATATAATTCGAGAATTCGTACTTTGAGTACTTATTCTTAAAACGAGTTGGACTCGCGCAAATCAAATCGTTGTTTGAACATTGATGGTCATTAATTTCAGATTAATTAATTGGATTAGATTGATTGATAACATGCTTTGTGTGAATACATGGATGTGATGTATGAATAATGTATATCAAATGGATATTAGATGGGTGAGGGAAATTTTGGAAATTGTTGTGTAATAAATTTAGAATTTATTAAATTGGACCTGCGTGTCCAGCCTATTATCTTTTGATTCTTTGTATTTCTCTTCTCACATATTCCCCTCAATGTAAATGAGGTTTCTTTAGAAGTGTTATGTAATTGGGTAGAAGTAAAATTTGTGCTAGCGGGAGATAGGAAATGGAGAGATTTGTTCTAGGAACAAGTTGTTTTAAATATCCATCCGCATATCATTATTAATTTAATTTACCGCGCCTTATTATGCTTTTAGAATGCATGTTTAAGGGTGTATGATGAGACCTAATCAAAGATAATTAATTGGTTTCCAATTACGCGAAAAACCTTCAACAAATATTAAGCGTTTTTTCTTCCATTGAATGATTCATTCTCAAGATCCAAGATTGGCACTGGTTTGTTGGCCAAAGTCAAGACCTTTGTCCATCGCGGATGTATTTGAATCATGAAGGCTTTGTTCCATATCGCATGTCTTGTCCAAGTTGTGATTTGTTGGCCAAAGTCAAGATCACTTCTTGTCCATCGACATCGATTACGAAGCTTTCCAAGGTCAATGGGTCCCGCTTAACTGGAATCATTAAGTTTGTTGTGCCAAAGCCAAGGCTTATTGATTCAAGGAAAAAGGTTAGGGAATATATTGGATATATTGGCATATATTAGATATATGTTTCGGATTTGGATGTCCACCTACTGGATCTAGGAATTGGATGAGATCCAATTGATCTTAGAGATCTACCTAGTTAAATATCATACAACTTGTTGGCCAAAGTCAAGGTTGTGTGTTATTTAACGGGATCCTAGCCCACTAGGAAACTAGGGTTTCCCGAGTACTCAACGGAGGGTTAGAGGCTCGCCGAAAAATAGTGGGAGGCAAGTATTAAATTTGCAATTTCGTTTAGATACTTGCCAATACGCGCTCATTTCATTTTTCGTCATTATTTAAATATATTAGTTGGACTAATATTTAATCGTTGTTTTAATTAAACAGTTGGACTGTATTCAAACTACTTCAATTTATAGTTGATTATATAATTGGATTATAGTAATCAATATATTTGAATTTACCAATCAAATTATAGTTGATTATATAGTTAGAATATAGTAATCATTATATTCAATAGTACCTGAAATCGTTGATTGGATAGTTGGACTATAGCAATCAAGATAACTGAAAGATTAGCGTTTAAAACATAAACCTGGGCGAAAATGTTTAAACGGCTTTAATTTTCAAATTGGGAGAATAAACCTCAGGATAGTCCTGGGAACTGAGAAGTTATTCTATTTGATAGAACAACCTCTTGGGCCTAAGCCCGGAGTTGAGCAAATAGTATAACATGATCTTTGGAAGATTCATGTAATGATAACTTTAGTGCTCAATCCTTTATGCTAGATGCGATGACACTTTAATTTCGTTGTCAAAATTAAGGATTAGATCATTGTACCATGATGATGAAATTAAAGATCTTCATAGATCTATTCTTAGAACTTAGAAGTACAAATTGCAAAAGAAGCTCTTTTGCTCACGTATGTCAGAGGGTACATCTGTCGAGCACTAGGTGTCGCAGATGATTGCTGACATCGATCAGCTAGGTTAGCTGGGCATTACCTACGTGGCCGAGACTACCAAAGATTTGATCTTATAGTCTCTACCCGAAAGCTGGGGCAGGTTCATTGTGAACCAAGAGTAAACTCTTGGAGAGTTGATGGCTATGCTCAAGGAGGCAGAGCCAGAGCTTCTAAAATGGGCAAAGGCAAAATCATCACAGTCTTCTAGGAAGACAAAGGACATATCCCAAGATGTCTGCCTAAACTGTGGCAAACGGGGTCACTGGAAGCGTGACTGCCGTATGGACAAGGCAGACATGAAGAAGAAAGAAGACGGGCAAGGCTCCGGCTTCAAGTATGTTTGTCATAAACATGTTCGCTATTAGTTTCAAAATTGGATTTTGATACTAGATGTGGTACATAAGATATATACTGATGTGCAGAATCTGTTGATCAGCAGGATACTGACTTTAGTTGAGATTGATCTGTGAATCAAAAACGGGACGAGAGTCGCTGTTTTAACAGTAGAAACCTAAGTTTAGGAACTACCCTTCAGGTATGTACTTAAATTAGGAAACTGTTATAATGTACATAGTTTGACTAGAAACATTATCTCTATATCAGAGTATTACTCGTTGCGGGTATACCTTTATATTCTAGAACACTAAAGTGTTTCATTTTATAAAGATGATATTGAGATAAACACATTAGATGTGAATAACAGTATTTATATTTGAATATAAATGAATCTCAAATGTATAACATGACAAACAAATAGCTCAAACTGAATTAATCAGATGAGACTTATTTGTGGCATTGTTGTCTGGGACACATTAAACAAGACTCGTATATCCACACTTTTGAAGAGTGGATACTAGGACGGATTTGATTCTATTCAAATAATGTCTACGAATCTAGTTTATTAGGCAAAGTGCCTAAAACACCTTTTACTTGGTAAAAGTGAAGTGCCACCAATCTGTTAACCCTCGTTCTTAGTGACGTAAGTAGGCCCATATCTAGCTAGGCCAGAGGTGGATATGAACACTTCGTAACCTTTACGGATGTGGCATCGCGTTATGGTTATATGTTTCTTTTGAAACACGAATCGGAAACTTTTGATAAATTCAAAGAGTTTCGACACGAAGTAAACAGACAGATCGGCTAAAGTATTAAAACCGTCACGGTTAGACCATGGTGGAAAATACTTAAGCAATAAGTTTCTCGATTATATGAAAGAGTATAATATTCTTTCACATTGGACTCCTCTCAGAACACCTCAATTTGACGATTTGTCCAAAGGGAGAAACCGAATTTTGTTAGACATGATAAGGTTAATTAAGAGTCGCTCTGAGCTACCATTTTCCTTCTAGGGATACGCATTAAACAGTGCAATACTTATTTTGAATAAGGTTCCATGAAAATCTATTTGACAGACTTCATATTAGATATGAACAGGAAAGAAACTGGGTTTTCTAATTCCTGAAGATTTGGGAATGCTAGGCATATGTTTGGATGATACCAAACTAGAACTCAAATCGGATAAGTGCCTAATTTGTGGGTTACCCTAGGGTAACCAAAGTATAGTACTTATACAACTCACAATAGAACAATGTAATTGTTGCTCGCCATGCGGTTTTCCTAAGAGGAATACCTATATGCAGTGGTAAGTGGGAGGAAAGTAAACTCGATGAAAATCGGAGTAATACTGTTCCAGGCACCGATTCTTTAACGGAACACAAACAGTTCATCAGGGATGAAACTGTACCACAATCTTCGAATACACAAGAACCGCGTAAGTCGGAGAGAGTCATAAAACAACCTGGGAGGTATGGGTTTCTGATCTCACCTCGTAAAGATGTCAATCTTATTGAGGAAGACAAACTGACTACGTATGAGGAAGTGATACAAGGTATCGACTCCCTATTATGGCAAAGTGCCATGAAGTCCAAATGGATTCCATGTATATCAACCCAGTTTAGACACTAGTTGATGTACCGGAAGGCATTGTGCCTATTGGTACTATATAAGTCTTCAAGGAAGACAAACATGGATGGCAACATACCAACGTACAAAGCTAGGCTTGTAGAGAAAAGGTATCCTTATCAACATTGTGTCGATTACGACGAAACCTTTTATCTGTTGCCATGGTTAAATCCATTTGGATAATGCTTGCTAATGCTGCATGTTTCATTAATGAAATATGGCAGCTGAACGTCAAAATCGCTTTCCTTAAACGGAAAACCTTTTGGAGGATGTTTACAACATCCTGACGGTTTTTTCGTACCAAAACAGGCAAACAAGGTTTGCAAGTTAAATCGATCCATTTATGGATTGAAGCAAGCATTGCGTTCTTGGAACTATCGTTTTGATGTAATCATAATGGTATATGATTTAATTCAAAACGAAAAGGATTCTTGTGTATATAAGAGGTTAGTGGGAGCACATTGATAGTGATTGTCCTATATAATGATGATATATCATTTCTTGGATATGACATTCCCATAATACAATCGGTGAAAGCTTGGCTTTCATAAAATTCTCCATAGAATACTTGGGAGAGATTACCTTTATTCTAGGAATAAAGATCTGCTGGGAAAGATCTAAAGGTTGTTGGCACTCTCTGAGAACTCGTACATTGAAATAAATGTACACGACCTAGTGTCTCATATGCTTTGAGCATATGGAGTCACAATCAGGCCAATCCAAGTGATAGTCACTGGATTGATGTTAAGAACATCCTTTAGTATCTTAGATGAATAAATGATGATTCTTAAGTTATGGAGAAGGAGAACTTGAAGTGACTGGGTTCACTGCTGTAAGTTTCCAAACCGACAATAACGACTGTAAGTCGTAATAACGGTACTATATAGTTTGAATAATGGAACAGTGAGCTAGAAATCTTCCAAGCAAGATACTGTTACCGAATAAACAACAAAAGCGGAATATTGCTGCAGCTGAGGCAACAATAGAAGAACTTTGGATCTATATAATCCTAATTGGATTAGGAGTAGTTCTGTTAGCAGTGAGCTAGGCTACACACACATGCTAAAGAATTAATGGTCTCATCAACGATCCAAGTATATACTTCAACTATTCATCTGATTCGTTCGGATCATACATCGTGGCGATGTGATGATCGAATAAATCGCATCAGATGATAACCTACAAATCCGCTGACGAAAGCAGTTTCTCAATAGAAGTTTGAGCGAACCGTACATAGTTCATGTGTAGGACATTTGAGTGATTGGCTATAGGCCAAGTGGGAGATTGTTGGACAATTATGACCCATAGCATCACTATTTGTACAGAACATGGTGTTGTTGTACAAATTAACTATGTGATACAGGAAATTGCTCTTTTATCATTTGTAATTATATTACCGGGATACATAAATGATAAAAGTCCATATGATTAGTTCTGGATTAATAAGATATGAGACAATATTAATCCACTAAGGTTTAATCATTAAAACATCCATGGTCGTAGTATTATCGAGATTGGACATCGATAATGCCGAATAGACTAGTATTGCAATTGTGCCTGTTATGGGAGCATAACGACGTAGTTCTCATATATTTGGGTATTGGATACTCATGCAAGTGTAATAGGAGGTTGTGTTTACCGATGGTATGGGAACAGCTTCACTCTGGATAGACCCCTCGGAATTCCATTGGTAGTATGACTATGTGTCTATGGAAGTCCGAATTAGGGTAGGTGTATTTAGTCTTAACCTGAGACTTGCATCGCTAGTACCTGCGACAATCAATATACTTTGGTTTTGGGCGTCCAGGGCTTTAACAGGTTCTGTGTACGCCTCTTCTGTGTATATTGAGAATCGTAGTGTAATGGGTGTGATGTCAAGATGGAAGTATCACTTCAGTCATATGGAGATGATGGTCACGTAGGATACGGAACTGGCGCTCTTATATGCTGCAGCTATCGGGATAATATGACTAGGTCATGTTTATCCGATTATATAGACTAGTTACCAGAGATCCGATATGTGCTTCGTACGAGGCAGACACAATTCCAGCCCCAAGCCTAGCACGTGACATCCGATACTGGATCGAAATACGCAATAACTACTACGTACTACGCCTGATACAGATTATATTTCATTTAAGAATATTTCTGGAGATTGGGTATACACGTTGCTTTGCTAGAAGCCAACCATGTCTTGTAAATCGGTAAAAAAATAGTACTAGTGTGGACAACAGAACCTGGGCGACGCCGTTCCTAGGCTCGCGGCCTAGTTGGGAAGTACTAAATAACATGGAGTCGCCACCCGGTGTGAACCGGACAAAGATTTAAGGCCGCACTCACCCCTCCCTCGCAAGGGAAGACCTCAAACCGTTGGGTTCGGAATGGTCCCTTACTTATGTCACTTGTAATGAAAGGATTTATGTAATAATTTAATCAAGCTTAAGTAACACTTATTTCCAAGAGTATCATGCTTCTAATTTCTCATATGCAAAATAAAACTTATGTACACATTTCAGATAATCTCACATTTAAAATTGCATGCTTAAAATATATCAAAATAACAACAACATACAACTTCATTTGCATATCACATTCAGGAAAACACAAGCACACATATTAACCATACAAGCACACATATGGGCACTTTTCCAAGCGATACGTGGAATTGTATCCCAAGTACAGACCGCACTACCGTCCATTCGGAATCGGCTACGGAATTACGTCTGGGTTTCCATCCGATATACCGCAAGAAATAATACTCAAATGTTATCATGACGTAAGCATATGAATTGTAATACATTAACATATTTGTATTTATACATGTGGAGATAGCTACTAGGAAAACAAACTATGCAAAATCTAATGAAGAGGACTCAGTTCAGTGGGTGCGCATCGTGTGTAGCGTTCATAAACGCGTTCGAACGGTAAACAGAAGGTTCGCGTTCGTATGGCGTTGATAATGCATTCGAACAGAAATGAAACAGAATGCTCTCGTTCGTATGGCGTTTGTTAACGCGTTCGAACAGAAATGAAACAGAATGCTCTCGTTCGTATGGCGTTCATGAACGCGTTCGAACATAAATAAGACCTGATGCATGAAATGGGACGCAATACATAAGCGACAAATAAAGGGGCGGCGGAGAAGTACTGCCGTAAATGTGGCCTTTTGGGGCTCTTGATCTCTCAAAGAGAGGACCTTTAGACCAACATACTAAGCCCATGCGCTCGACTGAATCATGCATACAAAGAATTAAAAGCAATGATATTAAACATAGTGTGCCCGATTGAACGTATCTTGTATCTAACCGAGCACACATCAACCGGCGCGGCAAAGCATCGTGGTAAAGGGCTTTAGCCCCCCCATAGGGGATCTCACATCGCACTTACTAAACCCATGCGCTCGGTTGAATCATGCATACGAAAATAAAGACAATCATATCAAACTAGGTATGCTCGATTGAACGTATCTCGCATTCAACCGAACACACATCAATCGGTGCGGCAAAGCGTCGTGGTGAAGGATTTTAACCCCTCCAATTAGGGAACCTTTCATCGCACTTACTAAGCCCAAGCACTCGATCATATCATACGGGAATAAGCAACATACAGAATTGAAATGACAAGAAATAAAAAAACCAAAGCACACAACACAAGAGAATGTGCCGTTTACTCAAGTGGTACGTGGAGTTGTGTCCCATGTACAGACCGCACTACCGTCCATTCGGATTCGGCTACGGAATTTACGTCTGGGTTTCCATCCTATATACCACAAGAGACAACACCTTCCATTCATCTAATGCCCACAACACACATCATACACACAACAAATGCCGCAAGTACTGAAAATATAATCAAAGTAAATGACCAGAAATTAAATAAGAAGAAGTTTGAAAGATACCCTCAAGTCTAACCTTTTAAGCTGTCT